>MU782496.1:0-16756 GCA_026770625.1 Nicotiana glauca | reverse complement strand
GGGGGGGGGGGGGGGAGCGGAACCACTGATAACATAAATATTTTCTGTACTATTAGTGGTTTTAACCTATTATATCATGTCAACTACCATTTTTATCATGTTACTAATCAATGCATATTATGAAAATCACATATAATTGCCTTGTCAGTGATATACTTGTGTAAAAATATATTTTTACATTATATATGAGTGCGTGGAATTTTTTTTTTCTTTTTTCTTTTTTCTTTCCCTTAAATTTTCAATCGCACGTAGATAACCATCTTGGGTAGTTATGAAAAAAAAAACAATCATAGACTTGATAATTGTAGAAATTAATGAGATTTTTAAGCCATATCTATGAAATATTTTCCTTACAGTGGGCCATATATAACATTACTTCGTCCAAGCCAAAAGGCACTTCGTAAGGCTAATTTAAAAAAAAATTCAAACTGATTAGATTCTATATACAGAGATGGAAAGTTAGATAGGAAATACTTGTTTGGCTTTCTAGGAAGGTAACGGCAAATGACCAAATATATTCCTGTACTACGAAAAAAGTTTAAATACATCATTCGTTATGTTGTGTTAAGGAAGAGGCAAACCCGAAAAATAAAGAAGATAAAGAACATCAAATTTTAACGTGGAAAACCCTTCAAATCGAAGGTAAAAACCACGGGATCACAAAGATCCAAAAAACTCCACTATAACAATAAGAGGGTTACAACGTTCTCCAAATTGGCTACACAACAAGGGCCAAATACGGAGCAACAATAGCAACAAGAGCAACAACTAATCAATTGAGAAAGAGTATAATTCACAAAACGAAGTTGCTATTCGAGGCACGAAATCAGATGCTACGAGCCTCCAAATCCGATCTCCACCGTTCAAATCCAAGACTTAGATGTTACAAACACTCAATCAAAATTTCAGCCCGATCCAACGGTTAATAAATCGAAAACATGATTTGAATATTGGCTGGTCGGAATAAAAATCTGCAGCAAAAGAAAAATATTTTTCTTCTCTCTTCTCTCTTCTCTCTTGATGAAAGCTCTCTCTAAACCACTCTTATGTGCTTAAGTCTTTGAAAGACTTGTATCAATGAGCATAGAATAATTCTCCAAGGTTGTCCTATTTATAGATCATGAGTGGTGCTTTCTCTTAAAGCCAAAACCCACTCAAAATAGGAATAAACCGAATCCAATTCCAAATAGGATTGGAAACCAAAAGAGAATAGTATTAGGCCATTGGGCCTTTGGCTGGACAATATGGGCATGTGCCCAACACGTTATACTTTGAGTCTCAATATACTCATGGCGTAATACTATTGGTTCAAATATACTTTTATTCTGTTAAGTTTGTCCAAGGTGGACATTCAATTCTACGTGACACTAATATTTGATAAGGTGGATGCCACATGACATCCACCTCAATGCCCCTAATCTATATATAAAAGACTAAAATTTAAAATACAATATTTTAATTTCATGGTAGCGATAATAATAGCATTATTGGTGGAGGAGAAGGAAATTTTAGCGGTGGAAAAAAAAGAATAAGGAAGGGGTAAAATAGGTTAAAAGCACTGAGGTAGCAAGTCAAATAACATCCACCTCATTAAATATTAATATCACGTAAGATTGAATGCACACTTTAAATAAACTTAAATGAAACAGGGTATATTTAAACCAATGATATAATAACAAGCAAATATATATAGACTCAAAGTATAACAAATGGTACATTTTGTATTGGTAAATATTCGATCATTCGGCAAACAGGGAATCAACCCCATCACGACCAATCTATGGTAAATAGCTAACACCGCTCACTTCTGATTTATGACATCTGTCCCTAAAACAAATGAAGGGACATCTCCATAACCAAACCCTGGGCCCACTCGTGCTGGGCAAGAAGAGCTTGAGACTATAAATACTAAAAAAGAGAACCCCTCAAGGGGGCTTCTTCTTCTACACAACTCTGATTACACCAGAGATAGAAAGCTATATTCCACAAGTGGAGCAATAAACAAGATCAATATAAGATCATGAACCTCTCTAAGGAGAGGCAGGTCGAGCTACTTCGAGAGAAAATTCTGAATACATCAGAGATAGAAAGCTAAACTCCACAGGTGGAGTAATAAACAAGATCAATGTAAGATCCTGAACCTCTTCAAGGAGAGGCAGGTCAAATTACTTTGACGAATAAAATCCCATTTATGTCGTTCCATAATTGATTACTTCTATGTCTCGAGTTTGTCTTCTGATTCAGTGATTAATTATGATTGGCTATGATTTACCCCTTGAATTATTTCGATTGTATTTGCTTGTAAAGTGTTTATTAACTTTCGAGCCAAACAATTTCGCGCCGTCTGTGGGAATTTCCTAGTGAAATCGCATAATTTTTTTTCCTGGAATCGAAGCCAAAGGAAGCATATTGACTGCATAATACTCAAATGCATCAAAGGAAGCTGAGATCCAAAAATGACTGGACAATAAGAAGGAGTTCCCCCCTCCTCTCCCTCAGAACAGAAGTGTGAAGCATCTCCTTCACCCATAACGCGGTGTCAGGCCGGAAACCGGCACAGGGATTAGGTTCAACCTCAGTTGAACTGGGACTCAAGCCACGTGCCTTCGCCATCAAATGTATTAGGTTCGACCTCAATCGAACCAGAACTCAGGCTATACGCCTTCGCCATCAAACGTATTAGGTTCAACCTCAGTTGAACTAGAACTCAAGCCACGAGCCTTCGCCATCGAAATATAGTAGGTTCGACCTCAGTCGAACCGGGACTCAGGCTATGTGCCTTCGCCATCAAATGTAGTAGGTTCGACCTCAGTCGAACCAGAACTCAGGCTACGCGCCTTCGCCATCAAATATATTAGGTTCGACCTCAGTCGAACCAGAACTCAGGCTATGCGCTTTCGCCATCAAACGTATTAGGTTCAACCTCAGTTGAACTGGGACTCAGGCCACGTGCCTTCGCCATCAAATGTATCAGGTTCGACCTCAGTCGAACCAGAACTTAGGCTATGCGCCTTCGACATCAAACATATTAGGTTCGACCTCAGTCAAACCGAGACTCAGGCCATGTGCCTTCGCCATCGAAATATAATAGGTTCGACCTCAGTCGAACCGGGACTCAGGCTATATGCCTTCACCATCAAATGTATTAGGTTCTACCTCAGTCGAACCAGAACTCAGGCTATGCGCCTTCACCATCAAACGTATTAGGTTCAACCTCAGTTGAACTGGGACTCAGGCCACGTGCCTTCGCCATCTAATTAGAACTCAAGCTATGCACCTTCGCCATCAAACATATTAGGTTCAACCTTAGTTGAACTAAGACTCAGGCCACGTGCCTTCGCCATCAAACGCATTAGGTTCAACCTCAGTTGAACTAGAACTCAGGCCACGAGCCTTCGCCATCGAAATATAGTAGGTTCGACCTCAGTCGAACCGGGACTCAGGCTATGTGCCTTCACCATCAAATGTAGTAGGTTCGACCTCAGTCGAACCAGAATTCAGGCTATGCGCCTTCACCATCAAATGTATTAGGTTCGACCTCAGTTGAACCAAAACTCAGGTTATGCGCCTTCGCCATCAAACGTATTAGATTCAACCTCAGTTGAACTGGGACTCAGGCCACGCGCCTTCGCCATCAAATGTATTAGGTTCGACCTCAGTCGAATCAAAACTCAGGCTATGCCCATTCGCCATAAAACGTATTAGGTTCGACCTCAGTCGAACCGGGACACAGGCCATGTGCCTTTGCCATCGAAATATAGTAGGTTCGACCTCAGTCGAACCGGGACTCAGGCTATGTGCCTTCGCCATCAAATGTATTAGGTTCGACCTCAGTCGAACTAGAACTCAGGCTATGCGCCTTCACCATCAAACGTATTAGGTTCAACCTCAGTTGAACAGGGACTCAGGCCACGTGCCTTCGCCATCAAATTTATTAAGTTCGACCTCAATCGAACCAGAACTCAGGCTATGCGCCTTCGCTATCAAACGTATTAGGTTCAACCTCAGTTGAACTAGAACTCAGGCCACGATCCTTCGCCATCGAAATATAGTAGGTTCGACCTCAATCGAACCGGGACTCAGGCTATGTGCCTTCGCCATCAAATGTAGTAGGTTCGACCTCAGTCGAACCAGAACTCAGGCAACGCGCCTTCGCCATCAAATATATTAGGTTCGACCTCAGTCGAACCAGAACTCAGGCTATGCGCCTTCGCCATCAAACGTATTAGGTTCAACCTCAGTTGAACTGGGACTCAGAACACGTGCCTTCGCCATCAAATGTATTAGGTTCGACCTCAGTCGAACCAGAACTCAGGCTATGCGCCTTCGACATCAAACGTATTAGGTTTGACCTCAGTCAAACCGAGACTCAGGCCATGTGCCTTCGCCATCGAAATATAATAGGTTCGACCTCAGTCGAATCGGGACTCAGGCTATGTGCCTTCACCATCAAATGTATTAGGTTCGACCTCAGTCAAACTAGAACTCAGGCTATGCGCCTTCGCCATCAAGCGTATTAGGTTCAACCTCAATTGAACTGGGACTCAGGCCACGTGCCTTCGCCATCAAATTTATTAGGTTCGACCTCAGTCGAACCAGAACTCAAGCTATACGCCTTCGCCATCAAACATAATAGGTTAAACCTCAGTTGAACTGAGACTCAGGCCACGTGCCTTCGCCATTAAACGTATTAGGTTCAACCTCAGTTGAACTAGAACTCAGGCCATGAGCCTTCGCCATCGAAATATAGTAGGTTCGACCTCAGTCGAATCGGGACTCAGGCTATGTGCCTTCACCATCAAATGTAGTAGGTTCGACCTCAGTCGAACCAGAACTTAGGCTATGCGCCTTCGCCATCAAATGTATTAGGTTCGACCTCAGTCGAACCAAAACTCAGGCTATGCGCCTTCGCCATCAAACATATTAGGTTCAACCTCAGTCGAACTGGGACTCTGGCCACGTGCCTGCGCCATCAAATGTATTAGGTTCGACCTCAGTCGAACCAGAACTCAGACTATACGCCTTCGCCATCAAACGTATTTGGTTCGACCTCATTCGAATCGGGATTCAGGCCATGTGCCTTTGCCATCCAAATATAGTAGGTTCGACCTCAGTCGAACCGGGACTCAGGCTATATGCCTTCGCCATCAAATGTATTAGGTTCGACCTCAGTCGAACCAGAACTTAGGCTATGCGCCTTCACCATCAAACGTATTAGGTTCAACCTCAGTTGAACTGGGACTCAGGCCACGTGCCTTCGCCATCAAATTTATTAAGTTCGACCTCAATCGAACCAGAACTCAGGCTATGCGCCTTCGCTATCAAACGTATTAGGTTCAACCTCAGTTGAACTAGAACTCAAGCCACGAGCCTTCGCCATCGAAATATAGTAGGTTCGACCTCAGTTGAACTGGGACTCAGGCTATGTGAGTTTGCTATCAAATGTATTAGTTTCAACCTCAATCGAACCAGAACTCAGGCTATGCGCCTTCGCCATCAAACGTATTAGGTTCAACCTTAGTTGAACTGGGACTCAGGCTATGTGCCTTCGCCATCAAATGTATTAGGTCCGACCTCAATCGAACCAGAACTCAGGCTATGCGCCTTCGCCATCAAACGTATTACGTTCAACCTCAGCCGAACCGGGACTAAGGCTAAGCGCCCTCGCCATCAAATGTATCGGGTTCGACCTCAGTCGAACTGGGACTCAGGCCACGTGCCTTCGCCATCAAAATATAATGGGTTCGACCTCAGTCGAATCAGGACTCAGGCCAAGTGCCTTCGTCACCAAAGTATATCAGTTCCAACCTCGGTCAAACTGAGGTTCAGGCTAAGTGCCATCACCTTCAAATTCATCAAATTCGACCTCAGCCGTACCAGGGCCGGGATGGAGAAAAATTCGTCGCCGTCATTACAAGGTGACCGCCTTCCCCCAGTCAGGTCAGGCCAAGAGGCCATCATCATCAATCTAAAATGGACATAACGACCTCGGTTGAATTCAAGGGCTGATCGCCTTTCCAAACATATCCGTAAAAGAAAAGGAGGGAAACGAAAAACAAAATGAAAACAAGACAAACGATGAAAGAAAGAGTACAATTGTCAATAGAGTTAAGAACGCGGGTACTCCCCGCTCACACCCGGTCCCAGCCGATCGAGACAAGCGAAAAATATAGAAAACCACAAGAAACGACCGAGCGCCAATCAACGAACGGAATCTAAAGAAAGACAACGAAAAACAATAACAAATCTCTTCCTTACTCGGTGCCATCACCGCCACTCGCGCCGTCGTCGGCCTCTGGTGTCGCCACATCATAACCACAGTCGGCACGACCATCACGAGCCTTCTGGTGTGCCACCTCGAAAACGGCCTCGGTCATAACACTCGCCTCTAATAAGTTCTTGTAAACATCGCGTTGAGCATCGTCGTAGACCCAAAGTTTGTGAACCTGGTGGGAAACGGAAGTATGAGACGAACCAGCATGGTTCTTCAGTCGCCGATTTTCCTCCTCCAGAATCGCAATTCGGTCCAACATGGCTTGAGCCTCCTGTTCAAGAACGCCAATCCGCTCCTCGAGCCCCGCCTCCTTAAGGGCCGCCGTCTCCCTCTCCGACTCAAGCCGGGACTCATGCACACGAAGCGACTCCTCCAATGCCACGGCTCTCGACGAGTAACCCTTTTCCCAAAATCTTAATGCCGCAACCTCACCCTCCAGCTCCGCCAGTTTCCTGCTCATTTCCCCAGCCACCTCCACTGCCTTGACCCGGTTCTGCTCAGCCTCAAACTCCATCTCCCTCAACCTGCCCTGTAGGTGCGCACACTCAGCTGCAATTCCTTTTCCCACCGCAAGCTCCTCGTCCTTCCGACGGATCTGCGCTTCAAGAGCACGTTTACCATCAAGTGCCTGCAACAGTTGCTGGTCTAGCTTCGCCAACTCCTCACCCAAAGCTCGCTTACCGGGCTCGTTCCGTAAACGGTCGCGTAGCCCTCGGCACCGATCACGGTAATAGCGATATTTCCCCAGCATCAGCAGAAAGATCCTCAAGCGAACCTTGGCTCTGCGGATGTTCTCCACCTCCAACAAGAAAGTCTGCAAAACAGAGGAAAGGCAAAGCTAAGGTAAAGGCTAAAACAGAAGGGGAAGAAGGAGCTAGGGACATATTACGTACCCTAAGGCCCATCACGGCCACTTCATCCATCACTTCAATATCCGAAACGCTCCTCAAAGACGCGTTCTCGGCCTCCAAACATAACAACTCGAAATGCAACACCAAGCTATTCCCTTCAGTTAACAAATTCAAATCCGAGGGAACCTCAATAAAACGGGCCGTCCCCCCCGCCTGCACTGTGGAATTGGTGATACCCTCCTCAAATATACGAACATCGTCAGGGTCCAAATCAGATTCGGACTCATACTCATCCACTGCGTCCTTCTCCCTCTCCGTCACCGTTGATGTAGAGCAACTTGCCATAGCTGACAATGGCACAGCAGAAGTCCCAACGACGGCCTGTGAGGATCGACCCTTCTCCTCGGCAACAGGAACTTTGGACGGGATCGTCAAGGCAACTACATTACCGTGGTTAGAACTAACGGGTCCAACTCCGACTAATTCATTTTCCCCGTCAGTGAGCCCCGCAGCCGCACCGCCCTCCGAATCCGTCGGGGGAGAATCCAAGTTGATCACCGATGGAGGAGCCGCCATAAATGCCACTCTTCGCTTCTGCAAAGGCCTATCTTCCTCATTTGAAGGCGAGACCGTCCAAGAACGAACGAGCCCTGACGACCTCTTATCTCGTGGCGCAGCTGAGGCGGGGACACAGTCGCTGATGATTCCACTGACGCCGCCCTCGGTACTCGACAGGCAAAGACACAACAGCCAGTCTAGCGAGTGCACCCGGCCGACGGAATGCCAATTGTGGAGCTTTGACACGGCATGGTCTCTATGGATATAATGGACACACGAATCAATAGGCGCATTCAGAACAAAACGAGGTTAAAAAAAAAAGAAGGAGGGGCGGAGTCCCACCTGTCACGGGCCTGCGACCATGCCTCTCCCAGAAAGCCGCCTAGGTACGAATGCCTGCAGTACGAGGAAGCACTGCCTCAACCTAATCTCGGATCCCCTCCAAGGGAGGCGGCGATAACTTTTCAGCTAGGAAAATGAAGATAAATCAATAATCATAAGTACAAAGCATAAGGAAAGTCGAAATAGGGTGGATGCCCAGTCAGGAACGAGGTCTCATGTGCAAAATTCCAAACTTTCGGGAATCCACTAGGGTCAGCCACCAGATGCTCTGTCCGAATATAGAAGAAATTCTCAAAGGGGTGACGAATATCCTTGTCGTCCAGCCCAACCATCAAACTCTTCGACCCTCGTAGGCGTGGATGGATCATGGTGCCGCGGATTGTTTGGGGAGCGAAGAGACTGAGCACATGCCTCAAAGTGACCTCCCTATCCGCTAGCTCCGCATACTTGATGAACATGAGGAGCAGTTTGTAGAGATAAGGAGAAAGCTGAGCCGGGCATACCTCATAATAGCGGCAGAAGTCCACTATCAGCATCGGGAGCGGGAGTGTGCACCCCACCTGAAAAATGTAAGCATAGAACGAGCAATACCCTCGACGATCAATTTGCACCCTGTCCTCGGTCTTTGCCAGAGCAATCTCGTCATAACGTGGGATACGCCACCGCTCCCGCAGTTAGGCTAATCCTACTTCCCCCATTAGAGAAGAAACGTCTCCCTGTTCCACACCACCCGGTGCACCGAAATCCATCAGTTGATCTCCTGATCGAGGTAGAATTTCATCGACCGAAGGAATTTTCTTCATCCTCCACCAACTCTAACCCTTTGTTTGCCGGAGTGGGATTTTCGACCGCCGGAGAATTGGCCGGACGATTGCCGCAAGAAGAAGTGCCTGCCATAATCGATTCACGAGCGAGAGAAAGAAGAATTTTGACGAGGGAAACAGAGAAATCAATGATGATGATGATCGAAAGAATAGAAAAAATGTGATTTGACAGAAGAAAAAGCTTCTCGAAAATCCTCTCAGAAGAGCAATGAATGTGTAAAGAACAAAATGACACGCCTTTTCTAGTTATAAATAACAGATTTTGCCTGCACAAAACCCAACGATCGCCATTAATGCATAACCGTGCACAAAACGGTTCATTTTCATGAAAACGTGCGCTATGACGAACGGCCGTGCGGAGAGACACTCTGTTCGCTAATCAACAATTCGATTCCGAAACCTTATTATAAAGGACCCCTCCTCGATTACGTCGCTTTATCCGCCCGTCAAAGTCGACACAGGCGTGACCCCGATGAGCGGAGGGACTAACTGTATTGGTAAATATTCAATCATTCGGCAAACAGGGGATCAACCCATCACAACCAATCTATGGTAAATAGCCAACACCGCTGACTTCTGATTTATGACAGCTGTCCCTAAAACAAATGAAGGGACATCTCCATAACCAAACCCTGGGTCCACTCGTAATGGGCAAGAAGAGCTTGAGACTATAAATACTAAAAAAGAGAATCCCTCAAGGGGGGCTTCTTCTTCTACACAACTCTGATTACACCAGAGATAGAAAGCTATATTCCACAAGTGGAGCAATAAACAAGATCAATATAAGATCATGAACCTCTTTAAGGAGAGGCAGATCGAGCTACTTCGAGGGAGAATTCTGAATTCATCAGAGATAGAAAGCTAAACTCCACAAGTGGAGTAATAAACAAGATCAATGTAAGATCCTGAACCTCTTCAAGGAGAGGTAGGTCAAATTACTTTGATGAATAAAATTCCATTTATGTCGTTCCATAATTGATTACTTCTATGTCTCGAGTTTGTCTTCTGATTCAGTGATTAATTATGATTGGCTATGATTTACCCCTTGAATTATTTCGATTGTATTTGCTTGTAAAGTATTTATTAACTTTCGAGCCAAACACATTTAAACTTTTTTTAATAGTACAATGTTATATTTGGCTCTTTTATGTTCTAGGTAGGCAGCTTTAAATGAAATAAAAGGAAGAAAATAGTTGCATCAAAAGCACATAAAACTTGTTCTATAGCGAATTTCTGAGATGACAAGAAAAGCAATCAGCCAACCTCCGTAGTAAACAATAAATACTCACAAAAATAAAAAGAAGAGACCAAAACTCAGCCACACGCATCTGAATACCCATGTGTCTTTCTCTTTACAAAAGAATTATTAGGATACTATGGTGCAGGCTAATTTTAAAGCCAAACATTATGAAAAACATACATACGGAAGTATATATGAAGCCCTCATAAAAAAAGTAAAAAAAAAAGTTTAATTTAATCGATTACTATGCTCAAGTTTTTTCTTGGAGAAGTCTAGGATTGTCATTCTTTGCATCATATAGGAAGAAAGAGCCAAGGGAATATTTAATTAACAAGACATTTTAAACTTCGGGAGATTTTTAAAAATAGCCAGATTTACAACTGATCGTTCAAAAATAGCCCAATTTCAAAAGTAATCGAAATTTAGCCAATTTTTATGTAAAAATAAATCTGAGCGAAAACACTGTTCAAAACCCGAAAAATACTCCAGTATATTATGTTGGAGTTCCAGCATAAGTATACTTGAACTCCAGCATATTATACTGGAGTTCCAGGATAGCATGCTTGGACTACATCATAATATGATGGAGTTCCAGCATAAATACACTAGAACTCCAGCATAATATACTGGAGTTCCAACAAGTATAATGGTCCAGTATAATATATTGGAGTTTGGAACACCAGTGCTCCAGTCTCCAGTATATTATATTGGAGCCAACAAAGTATACCGATCCAGCATAATATGCTGGAGTTCATACACAAGTGCACCGAACTCCAGTATATTATGCTGGACCGATCTCTATTGCAGCAAAACGGTGGCTATTTTTCATTGACTTGATAAACGATGGCTATTTTTGATTGATCAGTCTGAAAACTAGCTATACCGTGCTATTTTTACTTAAACTTCTCATATGGGCTTTCATTCTTAGGATTTAATTTAAATACATCGACAATATGATTAGTTTTTAAGCGAGTTTTTTTAAGTGAGTAATATACTTTGACTTGTTATAATAATTTATTTACTTTGTTTTCAATATTACTGAATAGGTAAATTATAGAAAGCGATGTATTATTATTTGTCATCTTAATTAATTACTTGATATTAAAATGTTATAGAGGAGAGTCGGTGCACAGGTTAAACTAAATAAAATCATACCACTTTATAACAACATCCCTATATAATAGTCATTCACTATAAAAATCAAATTTTTTGGGAACCAATATTTATATTATGTTATAATATATGTCCTCTATAATAACACTTCACTATAACAGTAAGAAAATATTGGAAAAAATGAGGCCGATATAGAGATGTCACTACTAGAAATATGGTAAATAATGATTAAAAAAAACCGATCAATTTTGATCGGTTAGGGCCAATTACCGACCAAAATACGACTAAATACGCTTGGACAGTATTTTGATGGTCGTTTTAATATAGCGACCAAAGTTGGTCAGTTTTATTACAAAATAAAATTACCGACCAAAATTGGTCGATTTTTTAAAATGACCGACCGAATTTACCGACCAAAGTTGGTCGATTTTGTTAAAATTATTTTTTATTTATTTTAATTGCAAAAACCGACCAAAGTTGATCGATTTCATGAAAAATAAATTTTGCGTGACATAAAAATAGTTTGCCGTATTTTGCGCCAGTAAAAAAAAATTTAAAAATTAAAATATTTTGAAATACCAACCAACTTTGATCAGTTTTTGACTGGTCCAAAGTTGATCGGTTTTTCTTGGTCGATTTTTGTTGAATTTCCAGTAGTGTGTTTGAATGTACATAGTCTATTGTCTCTAACTTGGCCCCAAAGATTTGTCAGGATATGCTTCACGCTACGAGTAGGATGTTTAAGTTCTTTAATTTGTGGGGACAGCATCCTATCCTAACCGTGTTTAATGCACTAAATAAGATCCTTAAAATAAACAAGTCCAAGGTTGATTAATTGACTCCAATATTTATTGGGGCATATACTATTAACCATGCATTTGGATATAGTATATTCTAATAATTATCATGGTTAAAAGTCTAAGTGGGAGATTGTTGGGATATATACTATTAACCATGAGTTTGGTTTAGATATAATATTTATTATGAAACAATTGTTTATTCAGTTTTAATAAAGTTTTAAATAGATCATATATTAGTCTATGTCTTTTGCTTATATAGTAGATGATTTAGTGTATAGAGTTTAGCTTATACACGGAAGATTAAATCATCGGTTCTTATAAGTATAAAGTTTGAGTTCACAATCTAATGATGGAATTGGACAAACCATTAGGAATGATTGTAGCACAAGATTAAATATAATTTATCTTGATTATGGGAATGGTTTAATTCCAACTTCTTGTGCTAGTACATTTTGTATGTATTGAACGGACCAGGTAGAGATAAGTATTTTATACTGACTTAATAAAATAAACTCTCTAGCCATTAAATGTACTTATACTCTTAATCTTGATATAATTATTATTAGCTGTGTATATTATTATTGTTTTAATTTATTAAAAGGCGAGATTCTTTCGTGGGTCAATATGCCTGGTAAATTGGATAATAATAATGTACATTGGTGAAGTAATAGTTAGTTGATGGATTCCATGTCTCGGTTTAGAGATTGATGATACACCTTTATGAAAGCTTATAAGTTTTCATGTGTAAACCCGGCCGGTGGATTTTGTATCCGACACATGAAATAAGTTAAGCGAAAGTCTAAAGGAAATAATCAATAAATTAAATCGTCAGTAATTTAATTTAATTGATTAGTATCTGAATCTTAACATGGGGAGTTAAATAAGATTTAATGGATGAATTTCGAAATTGAATAAGGAGTGCAATTACGAATTTTTAGTGGAATAATTCGTAATTAATTATTGTGGATATTAATTTCAAAAATTAGAAATTAATTCCATAATTAGAACCTTGTTAATTAAATTCTGTGGTCCCTACTGTGCCTAAATAATAGGAAATAAAGGAATCCTTTTTTTGGCGGAAAAGAAAACCCAACAGGTTTTGGAAAAGGGTCTTAACCCTTAAAACTTGTGCTATGAATACATAAGGTTTTCCACCTAGAGGAGAGAGTACACGGTGGCTGAAATTTTCAGCCAAGTTTTCCTAGAAATTTCGCCCACACGAAATTGCTATTTCCGGTATTATTTGGGTAACACAGTAGAAGACCGTGGAACGTTCGAGGATCACGATTGTGCGGTTGATGGAGATTCCATTGAGAAGTTATGGAACTGAAGGCTCACGTGGTAGAAGAGATATGTTCACGCTTCAAGAGGTAACCCATGAAATCCTGTTTATGCTAGTTGTCTAGATTACATGTGATTTTAATACTGGGATTGCTTCCACTGCTTATTATAATCCATTAATTGGTATCAGAGCCCATTCATATCTAATTATATAACTAAGTTTTTCATGAAACAAGAATATTGTGTTTATGTGCGTTTTTTGAATTACATGGATATGTGGTTTTCTAGAAAACTGCACTGCTGTTTTGTGAATTAACTGTGCAAAATTTTGGATTATTCTTGTAATCATGAGATATCTGTTTTTTATTGATATTTGATTGAGATTATCTGAATTTTTTTGGGTAAACCCTAAAAAACGCAAAACCTGATTTTGACCGAATAGCCGGTATTTTCGGAGGTAGTAAACTTGACGGACTCCGATTGAGCTAAAATTTTGTGGGTCCATCAGAAACGACGTGGTGAAAAAAACTCACTGCTTATCAGTGAATCATGGTGTTTTTCGACGTTTTGAGGTCGTTTGGATTGTGTTTTGGACGTTTTTCTATTTTTTGGAAATTCTTTTTTAATAATTTTAATTCGTTTTTAATTTAATGGTGGTGGGAGTGACTCCCCATGATCTCCATGATTAAATACTGGTGATATAATGGGTTTACACATTAGCTATTAGTAAATAGATATGTTGTTGAATTAAATTCAATAATAGAGATGTGGGATTTTATTCACTAGGTCTTACAAGGTATAATTGATATTGTGTAATGATATAATTATTTTGTAAGAAAGTGAAATCCTTTGTTTGATATCCTGGATGACTAATGATTGGAGCGTTTGGCATATTGGTGCGTAGAAAATTTTTTCTCAAATTTTAGTTTATGTTTTCATGCCCTGCGTGATTGCTAGTCTTGGATTTTCGATGAAAAATTTTGCTTTCTAGTTTGAGGTTGTAATTAAGTGAAATATGAAGATATTTTGTATGAGTTTTATATCATAGGCATGAATTTTAAGTTGTGGTCCATAATCTGCCATAAAATAATTTTATGAGCTACATGTATCTTCACTTGTAAATTGAGAATTTTGTGAGTAATAAAAAGTTACACTAAAGTGGTTTGTTTATTTGAACTCATGAAAAATTCTTAATAAATTTTTACATGTGAAATTGTGCTTATTCATGGATTGAGCATTATGATTAATAAGTAGGATCCACAAATGGTCTATTTATTTGAGTCATGAAAATCTGCTTAATGTAGCATGTGAATTTTATCATTGATAAATCTACATTAGTGGTGGAGGTTCCTAACTAGGAAAAGAGTTTTATCTTTGGGTACTAGTGAGACTAACTCAACCCATGAGAAGAGATATTGGGGTTTTCACCGAACGGGAGANTCAAGCAGTTTATTAAATTGAATTTGTTATAAATATGAAAAATTATTCTTTATATATCGGCTATATTTGTGTTAAATCTTTAACATGATGGTTTAACTTGATATGATATATAGTAAGAATGCAAATCACATGGATTTAGTTCTAAATACGTCAAAATAATTTATTCGAATTTGGTCTAGTTTTGGCGATCGTGAATTTCACAAGCTCCGAATGACCTGAAATTCAGTCGGATCATCGGAAATGATCATTTAAGAAGAACTCACTGCTATGCAGTGAATCACATCGTATTTTGACGATTCAGGATCGTTTAGATGAGTTTTTCGAAGATTTGGCGGATTAAAATGTGATTTACATACAAAAAGTCATTCTTTCTATCATTTTATTTGTGTCTAATCTGGAACATGATAACACATGTTAATTTGACATGAATTGGTATATGATAAGAATGTATGTCATATTTTAAATTCTTAAAAAATGCTTAAAATGGTAATTTTTCAAATTTGGTCGCAATTTTTGGAGATTCTGATTTTAACGATTTCGGATTGATATGAAATTTGGTAGGTTTATTAGAAATAGCCCATAAATAATACTCACTGCTTTTCAGTGGAAAACGTTAATGTTATCATTTTAAGATTGTTTAAATGGGGTATTGAGCATTTTTTTTATTATGGAACTTAATCCTCAGAGAAAAGTTCGTGGTTGTGATAAAGTGGTGATAGGAATAAACCCCTATAGTCTCTATTTTTTTATTTATAGTGAGATAATAGATTTACGCGTTGACATTAGGTCTTCCTCCATATCAGATAAATTTATTATGAACTCACTGGCTATAGTTACTAGTTATTGATAACCTGTATTAACTCTCCATCCGAGCTTAAAGGATTGAATCAATTTTGTAACTAAAATACAATCATGATTAAGTGGTGATAGAAATATATTTCTATGGTCTTCCACTATTAATTTCAAGTGAGTAATAAATTTATGCGTTGACTTTAGGTCTTCCTCCATATCGGATAAATTTATTGTAAGCTCACTAGGTGAAATACTAGTAATTGATATCGTGTACTTACTCTCCATCTGAGTATACATGTTGGATCAATGAACTAGAGCTATTAAAAATGATATTTACTTGACTTAAATTAACAGTATACTCTCCATCTGAGTTGAGTCTGTTTTAATTATTAGAGTGTATAATCTGGCATTACATATGTATGTTGCATGAGTAGTTCTTTTCCCATCGAAATTGCTATTCAAGATGCATGACATATATGTGCAGTGTGTTTAAAAAACTGTACTAAAAGGTTATATACAATTGACTGAAAATAATAGTATACTCTCTATCCGAGTTGGTTCTATTTATTTTTGGATTNAGATGCATGTATGTATATAAATATTGAATGCAGTCTGAATTTTAGTATTCAGTGTTTTGACTTATTATGATCTATTTAATGTTTTTATCCCAACTCCACAGTGACTTTATGTAGTTTGTCGTATTACTTATTAAAATTTTCTTTTAGTGATAAGACATTAATTTAAAGGATGCAATATATGTACCTTTTGTTAGAAGGAATTTAATTCCGGTTTCTGAGCAAAATAAGAGATGGATATTAGTTTTATTTTTCGAATTACTCTTGAGTTATTGAGCTTGGTAAACATTTTATCTCTTGTGGTACATGAATGCATGACCTTGTTATTGTATATTGATGTCTCTCCTGAACAAAACAATATTAGTCTAACTCATAAGAGAATATGTTCTTCAAAATTGAGTAAGACTTATCTGTGCACTTTTGTCTAAGTCATATTAATCAGGATAGGATTTCAAGTTGGTCAAGTATGGACCTTAAGGTTCATTGAAAGTAGAGACACTACCAACTTGTGGATCCTGTTTGGAAGGAAATTTGACTAAAAGATGTTTCTCTTTAAAAGGAAATAAAACTAGTGATAAGTTAGAATGAATGCTTTCTGATTTGTATGGTTAAATGAACATACTCGTAAGAGATAGATTTTGAGTATTTTGTGACGTTTCATAAATG
>MU782494.1:3660-14542 GCA_026770625.1 Nicotiana glauca | reverse complement strand
CCCCCCCCCCCCCCCCCCAAAACCATCATAGACACTGGTACCTTTCCTCCTAACAAGAACCCTAACCCTAGCAAGGTCCGCCAGATTATAGTGAACATCAATGAAGCCACTTTCTAAACAACTCAAAGAACCAACAATGTGCCGCCAAACAACCACGTTCACCACCAGAATATCCTCCCTCCTTTTCTGAATTTTGCAGCCAGAAGTCTCACCGCACCTTTCTAACAGAAGATAACTTCCCCACATGCATCTCAATACCTCAACCAACACACGGGTATCAACTTCAGAAGCAAAATGAAAACAGAAAGGTGTTACCTCCCATCGCCGACACTTTCAGCCCCGTCATCACTTACCAAGTCTCCAAAGCCCAATCAGTTACCACCTCCGTTAAGACCACATTCTCCTCAAATTCCCAACCAAGCAGGTCTTAAGATACTCCTTCGTTGCCATGATATGGTCCCTAGACAATCTAAAAATGAGTTCAAACCCGGTATCAATCCGCCTGCGATCCCCATCTAGGATCAACGCAGGCCAAATCAGAGCTTCCTTGAAAGAATGAGATTCCATTTTCGTTGCCTCTGAGAGAAGTAGGAGTTTCTCTCTCTATTGACCATAATAAAGTGATACTTCTAACAGCTAAGTTATATTGGTCAAATGCAACTCGGGAGACCTCTTCAGGTTAAACTAATGATTGGTGGTTAAGCTTTAACTTGAGTTTAACAGCAGAAACCTTTTATCAGCATACTGGAGAATTTTTTTAGAAAGTATGTTATATTGGTCTAATGCAGCAGGGGTTAAACTTATGATGCTGGCTCAGCTTCAACCAGAGTTTAACAGCAGAAACTTTTTGTCAATACTATGACAAGAATTCCAGGAAAACTCTATTCAAACTTATGTTACACGGAGACAATCTGAATAAACCAGTAGAAAGTTGTCTTTCTAAAATGCTCTCGGCAAATTTACCGAGGTCCTCTGATAGCTAATTGTTAGGTACCGTGTATTAGCTTTCCGGTAATGGAATTTCCTGTGGAGGTCCACCTTACTGCTTTACTATTCCCTAGCCACATACATCAAGGTTCTTCAATGGAAATCTAGAGCAAGAAATATCTTAAGCACGCAATAACTGGCTATACGAATCCTCGCTAAGCACGCAATGAAGAATCAAAAGTATAAAATGCATTACCTGCAAGGCCAGGCCGTAACCCCCATTTGCGTCATGTTCAAAATACAGTAGCTGAAAAGTAAATGAAATTCAGTTTTAGTATCGCAACACACAACACAAAGTAGAAAACACAAAAGCATGAAAACATATAGGTACCATTTAAAAAGTGCATCAAAATAACTATCATATATTTGTATACATCTACACTGTACCTTGAATTTGCTTTGGGCAGCTGAAGTAACTCTTACTACAATCCCTGCCTCGGCTTGTTCATCAATAATTGTTACACCAAAAAAATGAGCATTTTGCTTTTCTACCTGCATTAAAGCTCAGGTGATGTCAACCCTGGTACAGCATAAAGATTTTATCCTGCCACTTGAAAGGACAATTAAATGCTACCTTTCCACTGACTGAAGTGCCAATTGGAAGGGGGCGGACTGTGACAGTTCCATTCAAAGCTTCTTCAAGAACATTAGCAGAAATAGTTGTTTTGATAGGGACACCCAACTTGCTATCCAGGAAAAAGGACAAATTTAACTAAACTAATCAAAGCACCACCAAAAAAAACAAATTTGAGGAGGCAGATTTACCTAAACAATGCTGCGAACATTGTGTTGACAGTTCCAAGGTTGGACAAATCAATTTCCATATCCATTCCTTCAGCTTCAATAGCCTTAAATTCAAAACAAAATGTGAAAAGAGTCGGCAAAAGCCATTCCTCGAGCGTCGTAGATTAAAGAGGTTTTATTAGCTATAATTTGCTAATAAAATTAGACAGAATTGGAACTCTGGCTTCTAATACATAATACCTATTGTAACCAGATTAAGATACAACCTACCTCGATGATTTTATAACAGCTTAATACTGGCATAAAATTTTATACACTTGTTCCATGAATACCACATCATTAAGATGCACCATAACCTTCGAACTAGAGGATATTGGCATTAGAAAGCTCTTGTAACACCAATATAAACACCTTATGCTACTAATGTTAAGAACAAAAAATGTCTACATGTTCTATTTTAGCATATTTCTTAGATAATTCGGGGACCTATAAACAATCCTCGACTAGAAATGTCAAGGAGAACTGAAGAGTCCAGATAACTGCAGCTGACAGGATGACTTTTCAACTTTAAACCTATTGAATATTTCCCCAAATATAACAGAAAGGGAACTTCGAGAACGAACGAAGTTGCATTTCCACAGATTGCTGCAGCATTATCTTGCAACCTTCAAGTATCTACATCTTGCTGAACCTTTACGATATGCTAAGTTTATATTGTCGGCATAGTTTTGACTTGTGAATACAGATGACTAAATATTTTTTGATTGAAGCCATAAAGCTACAACTTATCTTACAGCTATATAGCCTACCCAAACTCTTATTTCTATTCCTTCTTGAGATCAAGAACATCCAGAGTTCTCTTTGAACCAGTGTTATCAAAGGCGAAAAGCGCAAAAAAGCTCTAAGGTCTGTTCGGGTTTTAAGCGCAAATAAAACGTGGGCTTTAAGGAAGAAAGGCGCAAATAGAGTAAAACTACAAATATGTGTATATAGTCCAAGACTAATATCTATAAGCATGAATACCAAATATAAGGACAAAAAAATTGAAGAGAATTTACGATAAAGTGAAATATCAATTGTTTAGTGTCGCCTCTTCAGGATTACGCTTATTGGCATAGAAAAGCATGCCTTAGTGCCTTGATGACAACACTGAAGCGCCCGTTAAGCGAGGCGAAGCGCTCTCTGTGTTTTGAGCCTCGCTTTAGGGCTTGAGCGCGACTTTGATAACACTGCTTTGAACTTCTTTCTTTCTACTGCTAAATCAGTCACCTCATTGAAATGCACATTAATGCATAACAAGCAAATGTAAGGTGATACAAATCAAACGAAATAACTATTATCCATGATTTCAGTCTATAAAAACAGAAAAATAGTAAAAGACTTATTTGTTATATGTCATTACTCGTGCTGAATATATATATATATAGAGTTGACAGTGGACAGGGGGTGAGTACCTCAAAGCCGGCCATATCATATTGCCTCCTTTTCTCTGGATCAGATAGAATGTTGTATGAGTACGCGACCTCCTTGAAGAGTTCTGAAGCTTCGGGATTGCTAGCATTCTTGTCAGGATGATACCTGCCAATAATTTCCGCTAAATTATTCATCCACAAGAACAAGTATCAAATTGAGAAGTTACCCAACTCCCAACAAATAGCCCTAAAAGTTGTTTTTATTTTTTCCTGTATAACCACATTAACTTCCTATCACCATCCGTTTTTTCCGTCTGGCCACTTCTAGACTGATATATCATATGACAAAGTACTGTGCAAGCAAGTCCCTCCCATCTGTATTCTATTTCCAATATATATCAATCTTCAGATTACTTAATTAATTACTTGACCACTAAATTACACTCCTTGTGCCGAAGGTCTACCAGAAACAGTCTCTCTACTCCTCCGGAGTGTTGGGAATAAACCCCGTAAAAATAGTATTCACGGTATTAGTGATAAAAGCGAAACACTAAGTTATGGTTAAATCAGCAAGAATAAAAATGAAATGCAGCAATAATGACACCAAGATTTTACGTGGAAACCCTTCTGAATAAGGGAAAAAAACACGGCCAAGAAGAGCAACTGATATCACTATAGCGAGGAATTTTACACTGTGTAGTAACGAGTGCAAATACTCCTAAGACCACTACAACACTCAAAAGAAATAACCCCTTTTTGATATTCTCACCTCACTACAATATTGCTCACTCTCTATTTTCCTCTACACAGGCTATTTCTCACAATGCCTGAGAAATACTCTCTACAACTATTGTGTTGCTTCTCTTTCTGTGTGGTGTGTCAAATGAAGAAGCCAAAGCTCTCCTTTTATAGGAGAAATGGCTTGCCTCTCCAACCAATCAGAATGGAGGATTGATTGAAAATTTGCAATGCAAATTTTTCTTCTTTCCGCCAAACAATTTGGCACCCAAATTCAAGTCTAAGTCCATCTTGACAACTTTGGACTTTTGGTAGTTGGGGATGGACCCCACAATCTCCCCCTCCAGACCCATTCACCTGAAGGAGGTAACACCGGACCTTTAGCTTGAGTGCATGCCGACAAGTTCATTATTGACTTGAAGATTGATACCACTTGTTAATTTTTCTAATTTTGCACTTTCAAAATTTGACAACAATTTCTTCTTGGCCAAAACATTTAGTCCTTTCTCGCTAATATGGCTAAGCCTCTTATGCCATAACGTTGAAGAGTTATTGCTCTCAACGGCATTCACAATATCAACACCGGTAGAGGCCATAGTCCAATATAGACCACGACGCTTTTACCCACGAGCCACAATCATGGAACTCTTAGTGAGCTTCCACTTTCCAGCACCATTGGTACTGATATATCCCTCATCATCCAAAACACCAACAGAGATCAAGTGCAAACGAACATCAGGTGCATGCTTTACATTGTTTAAAACTAGTTTAGTTCCAATACTAGTTTCCAAACAAATCGCTCCAACACCTGCCACCCTAGATACAGTCTCATTACCCATACTCAAACTTCCAAAGTCACCCCGAGTATAGGATGAGAAAAATTCCTTCCTTGATGTCACATGAGATGCGGCACCACTGTCCACAGCCCAGCTTGACTCATCACAAGCAATATTTATCAGATTCGCATCAAGGACAGTAACAAGATCTTCTGTAGTGACGGTGGCCACACGATTTCCATCTTCATTATGTTCTTCCTTGTCTTTATTCTCCTTTTTCAAAATCCGGCAGAACTTCTTTGTGTGCCCTTTCTTCCCACAATGATAGCACTCAATATCTTTAAGTCTGCTTCTGGATTTGCTTCTATTATATTCTCTATTTTGAGAACCCCGATTCTTGCTTCTCCCCCTAGAGTCGGTCACCAAGACATCTGATGAGAAGGAACCTTGAGATTTTCTTCTCATCTCTTCATTTAAAAGGCTGCTTTTGGCAAGATCCATAGAGATCACACCATCCGGAGCAGAATTTGATAATGAAGTTCTAAGAATTTCCCGAGAATCTGGTAGGAAACCAAGTAGAAACAGGCTTTGAATTTCTTCATCAAATTTAATGCCCATAGCAGATAACTGGTTCGTGATCCCCTGAAAATTATTCAGATGATCTGTCATCGCGGAACCATCATGGTATTTTAAACCCAGCATCTGCTTTATTAGAAACATCTTGTTGTTTCCAGTATTCCGAGCATACAGACTTTCAAGGTGCTCCCATAGGGTCCGAGCATGTGTCTCCCCAAAAATATGGTTCAAAACATTATTGTCAACCCACTGTCTAATAAAGCCGCAAACTTGTCTGTGTAACAAATTTCACTCTTCATCTGATTTATTTTCAGGCTTTATAGTAGCAAAGATAGGTTGATAAAAATTCTTGACATAGAGCAAATCTTCCATTTTGCCCTTCCAAATGGCATAATCTATGTCATTCAAAGTAACCATTCTACTAGTGTTGGCTTCCATTGTTTATCACAAATACAAATACTATTTATTGTGAGACCAAAGTAATTCTTTTCTAATGTGGAAGTTCAGGCTGTGCTGCAACCACAGAGCATACTCAGACATAACCTTGGCTCTGATACCACTTGTTAGAGGCTATATGATCCAATTGAGAAGAAGGTCATGAGAAACCGTGATGTTATCTTCGTGGAGGATCAAACTATTGAAGATATTAACAAAGCGGAGATGCTAAAATCTCCAAGTTCTAAAGGTTTAGTTAATCTTGATCAAGTTCCTCATACAAATGCGGATAACGTTGGTGGGCTGAATGATGATAGTGATGCCCAGAACCATATTTTGGATCAGCATATTGATGGTGAGAGTGATAACAATGCTAATGTTGATTAGGCAGATGCTCCTACTCACGAAGTTGTGGACGAGTTAGATATTCCACTCAGAAGGTCTTCTAGACCTCGTACTCCTTCCTCCCGTTATTCACCCAATGAGTATGTATTACTCACTGATGGGGGAGAACCTGAATGTTCTGCGGAGGCCATAGAGGATGAGCACAAGGATCAATGGATTGAAGCCATGCAAGAGGAGATGAAATCTCTGCATGAGAACCATACTTTTGAGTTGGTGAAATTGCCCAAGGGCATGAGAGCTTTGAAAAACAAGTGGGTGTTCAAAGTTAAAGTTGAAGAACATAGTTTGAAGCCCAGATACAAAGCTAGATTGGTTGTCAAGGGATTTTGTCAAAGAAAAGGTATTGACTTTGACGAAATATTTTCTCTTGTCGTGAAAATGTTCTCCATTCGGACAGTTCTTGGTTTGACTGCTAGTCTTGATTTGGAGATTGAGCAGATGGATGTGAAGACTGCTTTTCTTCACGGTGACTTAGAAGAGATTTATATGGAACAACCTGAGGGCTTCAAGACAAAAGGTAAAGAAAATCTTGTATGCAAACTTAAGAAGAGTCTATACGGATTGAAGCAAGCTCCCAGACAGTGGTATAAGAAGTTTGAGTCTGTTATGGGGGAGCAAGGCTACAAAAAGACTTCTTCAGATCACTGTGTGTTTGTACAAAGATTTTCTGATGATGACTTTATCATCCTCTTGCTATATGTGGATGATATGTTGATTGTGGGCAGAAATGCTTCCAAGATTGACGAGTTGAAGAAACAGTTGAATAAGTCTTTTGCAATGAAAGACTTGGGTCATGCTAAGCAGATTTTGGGCATGAGAAGAAACGAAAGGAAGCTTTGCTTGTCACAGGAGAAGTACATAGAACGTGTACTGGAGTGATTCAATATGAAAAGTGCTAAGCTGGTTCGCACACCTCTTCCTGATCATCTGAAGTTGAGCAAGAAGATGTGCCCTACAACAACGGAGGAAAAAGAGAGAATGGTCAAGATTCCTTATTCCTCTGCCGTCGGATGTTTGATGTATGCAATGGTATGCACTCGACCAGATATTGCTCATGCAGTCGGTGTTGTTAATAGATTTCTCGAAAATCCAGGAAAAGAGCATTGGGAAGCTGTAAAGTGGATACTCAGGTATCTAAGAGGAAGCTCACATGAATGCTTATGTTTTGGAGGATCAAATCCAATTCTGAAGGGCTATGCAGATTCTGATATGGTAGGTGACCTTGATAACAGAAAATCCACTACTGGATATTTGTTTACTTTTTCAGGGGGAGCTATATCATGGCAGTCGAGGTTGCAGAAGTGTGTCGCACTGTCTACAACTGAAGCGGAGTATATTGCCGCTACCGAAGCTGGCAAGGAGATGATATGGTTGAAGCGGTTTCTTCGAGAGCTGAAATTGCATCAAAGGGAGTATGTTGTCTATTGTGACAGTCAAAGTGCAATAGACTTGAGCAAGAACTCCATGTACCATGCAAGAACAAAGCATATAGATTTCAAATATCATTGGATTCGTGAGCAAGTGGAGAACAAATCACTTCAAGTCAAAAGGATTCACACGAGTGAAAATCCCGCAGATATGTTGACCAAGGTGGTACCAAGAGACAAGTTCGAATTGTGCAAAGAACTTGTCGGCATGCACTCAAGCTAAAGATCAGGTATTACCTCCTTCAGGTGAATGGGTCTGGAGGGAGAGATTGTGGGGCCCATCCCCAACTACCAAAAGTCCAAAGTTGTCAAGATGGACTTAGACTTGAATTTGGATGCCAAATTGTTTGGCGGAAGGAAGAAAAATTTGCATTGCAAATTTTCAATCAATCCTCCATTCTGATTGATTGTAGAGGCAAGCCATTTCTCCTATAAAAGGAGAGCTTTGGCTTCTTCATTTGACACACCACACAGAAAGAGAAGCAACACAATAGTTGTAGAGAGTATTTCTCAGGCATTGTGAGAAATAGCCTGTGTAGAGGAAAATAGAGAGTGAGCGATATTGTAGTGAGGTGGGAATATCAAAAAAGGGTTATTTCTTTTGAGTGTTGTAGTGGTCTTAAGAGTATTTGTACTCGTCTATACAGTGTAAAATTCCTCGCTATAGTGATATCAGTTGTTCTTCTTGGCCGTGGTTTTTTCCCTTATTTAGAAGGGTTTCCACGTAAAATCTTGGTGTCATTATTGTGCATTTTTATTCTTGCTGATTTAACCATAACTTAGTGTTCCGCTTGAAGTGATCTGTATTCTATTTCCTTCATATGACAATATATATCAATCTTCAGATTACTTAATTAATTACTTGACCACTAAATTACACTCCTTCTTGTGTTGAGGGTCTACCGGAAACAGTCTCTCTACTCCTCCGGAGTAGCGGTAAGGTCTACGTACACAATACCCTCCCCAGACCCCACATGTGGGATCTCATTGGGTGGTGGTTGTTGTTGTTGTTGACCACTAAATTATACGAGTTTTGGCTTACAACTGAAACTCAATAATCTCCACAAGCTCACGACAAATACCAACAAAATGCATACACAGCTCACCACAATCCACATCAAATTTCAGTTTAGGTTACTGGTTACACTTAAACCTCGGTCAAATACCATCACTCAATCAATCAATGAACGCCTTAATTCCAACTAGTTAGGTCAGCTAGATAAATCTTCTGCATCTATTCTGCTATATATAGGTCTATCTCATTCCAAAGCCACAGTTAAACTCCAACAACAACTATGCCTTAGTCCAAACTCCCAAACAACTTGGAGTCAGCTATATGAACCCTCACTCATCATTTCACTCCATTTAAACTCTCTCGGGCCATTACAACAACAACCAGTATAATCCCACTTAGTGGGGTCTGGGGAGGATAGTGTGTACGCAGACCTTACCCCTACCCTGGGGTAGAGAGGCTGTTTCCAAATAGACCCCCGGCATCCTTCCCTCCAAGAACTTCCCACCTTGCTCCTGGGAAGACTCGAACTCACAACCTCTCGGTTGGAAGTGGAGGTTACTTACCATCAGAGCAACCCCTCTTGTCTCGGGCGATTGTTATCCAAATAAAACAAATAAAAAGTACTAGAAGTTCATTACATTTCTATTGACATATAAATCTATGAAAGGCTAGGTGTTTCCTAGAAAATTGTGGGACATAAAGTAAAAGAGCTAACACGCCTAAAATATATTCTCAACTACTCCCTCCGTTCCAATTGATGTGACACTATTTACTTTTAGTCAGTTTCTAAAAGAATGACACATTTCTATATTTGGAAACAACTTAATTTTAAACTTTTCATTTTACCCTTTATGAGAAGCTTTTTATAGGCACACAAATGTCATGTTTAAGAACACAAGTTCCGAATGTCTTGTAACAGAGTGATTAATAGGTATTGCATATATAGATGTTTTTCTTCCATTATAACAAAACTAACTATGAATTTAAATTGGGAATATTTGTGTGTAGGGATAACTTACTTGAGAGCAAGCTTTCTATAAGCAGTCTTAATCTCCTGATCAGACGAATCCCTTGAAACAGACAACACCTCATATGGGTCTCGCCTTACTGCTGGAGCCGACGTCCCCTCCATTTTTATACCACTCATTACTACACCCTTTTCCACACTTCCCTTTTTAAAAGTTTGTAATTACTCAAAAAATCAAAATAATCAATAAAACCTTGATGCCGCAAAATCTACAAACAAAGAGAAAATATCAACACAAACCCATTAAAATTCGAGAGAAATTGACCAAGATTTTTGCACGAAATTGGATTAATGCCAAAGGTATTCAAAAAGTATTAATATCAAGAAGAATTTTTTCTATTAAAAATCAGGTGAATTATTTACCAAAACAAATGTAATTCCAAAATAATAGCTACAAGAGATCTAACATAAAGATTCTAAATCGATGAAATAATATATAGAAGAAAAAAAAAGAGGAAGAAATATAGCTAGGGCTTTAGGGAATTTACCTGAGGAGAATAACGGATGAAACCAGAAACCTTCAATTATTTCTTCAAAAGTTTCAAAATTGGAGCTTTTGATTTGCCGTCTCAAATTTTGAAAAAGCTCCGTTTTTGAAAGGTGCACCCAAAATTTACTACTACTATAAGAAGCAAAAATAACATTTTCTTGTAATAAAAGAAAGAAATAAAACATTTTCTTGGGCATGATTTTTCCTCATTTACTTTAAAAATTGTTGGTTCCCGTTATTATCCTATATTTGTAAATAATAATTCTGGAAAATAAAAATGTTAGCGTATAAACGTAAATATAAATGAGATATTAATTAATTCGAGCCTACTAAATTCACAATGTTTCCTTAAGTAATTTAATCCCCTCCTAGTACCCAAGGTTATGGATTATTTTCTCCCATGATAGAACGAATTACACACTAGTGTAGCGGTACTTCAAACCCCAGTGTTTCAGCGAACACAAAGTTCGGCAGCAAATCACACTTACGGATGCTTTATTTGTAGTTAAAAACAATGCACAATAAGGAAGGAGAACTCATAAGTCGAATGAAAATTCCGAGAGGAAGGAATGCACTGTATAGCCGATGTTAAGTTCTTACTGAAGAGGATATCAGATTGCAATACGTTTTTTCTGTGTGTCTTTCTCCAACTGTTACTGCTCATATTTATAGCAGTAAGTTGTGAGAGATCAGCCCTCCCTCTATGGTGGAACAAGTACTACCTTGTTATGGAGCAAGCACTAGCTTCTTGTGGAGCAAGCACTTGCTTGTTATGGATCAAGCACTTTGAGCGGCTGCTATTGCAACTGGTGGTACTATACAAGGACACGGATTGGAAAACATCCATTAC
>MU782487.1:77556-100554 GCA_026770625.1 Nicotiana glauca | reverse complement strand
TTGTATTGTATTTCTATATTTCTTTTCTTTTGTGTTTTTGTAATTATTTTTTCTAATTTTATTAAATTGTTAAACTAATTAAATTCTAGAATTTATTTAATATCTATTTTATAGTAATTTTCAATTAAAACATTAAGATGCTATTTTTGATTTTTCTTTAATTTATTTCCAAAATGCATTAATACTAAAAATGTAAAAATTAAAAATCCTAATGCATATGCATATTTTTTGTATTTTTTAATACGAGTTATTATGCGACCAATTAACACAAAAATGCAATAAAATTCCTAAAAATTATAAAATCATTTTATTTGAAACTTTTGGAATAATTTGCTTAGGGCAAAAATCACGTGCTCACAGTTGGCGTTTCATATAATGGAGGTTTCTGTTCATTTACTGGAGAATTCTTGTTTATACAATGGAAATATCTATTCATATAATGGAGATTGACTTGTGTAATCCCTTCATCACTTCGGCTTGGAGATCGTGCCGATGGGCCGCAATGATGAACAAGGCGCCGATCCATAGGGTATCCCCTTCGCCGCCTCGTTAAAAACCTCCCCGAGAAAACCCGACTGGGACAAAACTCGGGTGAGGGAAAAAGAGTGCGACTTAGGTGACGCCTTTCAGAAGTGGAAGTACTTGAGATGGCCGACGTTCCAGTTATTTTGGAGCTGTTTGCCGTCCATTGTTTCTATTGGAATGCTCCATTGTTAGTTGCTGCTATGATTTTCTACGGTCCCTCCCAGTTGGTCCCTAATTTTCCCTCATTCAGATCTTTTGATGCCAATGTTTTGGCCTTGAGAACGTAGTCGCCGACTTTGAGTGATCTTAACTTAGCTTTTTTGTTATGGTATCTCTCTACTTGCTGCTTCTGGGATATCATCCTTATGTGGGCTATGTCTCTCCGTTGTTCAACTTCATCTAGGTCTTGCAACCTACTTTCATCGTTATCTGCTCCGCTTATATGGGAGTATCTCAGACTAGGTTCCCCAACCTCAACGGGTATGACTGCGTCGGTCCCGTAGACCAATGAGTACGATGTTTCTTCCGTGCTAGACTTTGGCGTGGTTCGATATGCCCATAATACTTCAGGTAGTAGTTTGGGCCATAGCCCTTTAGCTTCTTCGAGCTTCTTTTTCAATATGTTTAATATCACTTTGTTGGAGGACTCGGCTTGGCCATTGGCAGCAGGATGATATGGCATGGAGAGTATCCGCTTGATGTGCCATTTCTCGAAGAACTCGGTCGTTTTCTTTCCGACGAACAGGGGTCCATTACCGCAGCTGATTTCTTTGGGAATACCGAAGCGACATATTATGTTTTTCCATATAAAGGCGATGACCTCCTGTTCGGGTATTTGAGCATACGCACCTGCTTCCACCCATTCAAAGAAATAGTTAGCTAAAACAAAAGAAAATGTATATTTCCTCGTCCGGCTGGCAGAGGGCCGACTATGTCCATCCTCTACTTTATGAAAGGCCATGGAGAGTTGAACGAATGGAGCAGTTCTCCTGCTTGATGTATCATAGGGGCATACTTTTGGCATTGCTTACATCTCTAGACATAGTCTGCTGCTTCGTTTTTTTCATAGTAGGCCAGTAATAGCCGGCGCGAATGAGGCATCGAACGAGAGCGCGATTCCCTATATGGGCGTCGCAATGACCCTCGTGCACTTCCTCTAGTGCTTGCCTTGTTTGGTGCAGTCCGAGACATTTGGCTAAGGGGCCGCCAAATGTTCTCTTGTACAGGTCATGATTTACCAGGCTGTATCGAGCCGCTTTTGTTCGGAGTTTCTTGGATTACTTTTTGTTTTGCGGGAGTGTTCCATTCTGTAGGTAGGACACAAGGAGATTACGCCAATCCCAAGTTAGATTCAGGGAGAGTACCTCGACGTGGTCTATGGATAAATAAAGGAGGGTGACCACGTTCTCCTTGTTGATATTCTTGGTGGCCACAGCTAATTTGGCGAGGCCATATGCTTCGATGTTTTGTGCTCTAGGGATATGATCGAGGCGGGCATTCGTCGAACTCCGGTAGTAACTTATGGATTTTCGACTGATATTTCTACAATCTTTGCTCTTTGATTTGGAAATTCTCGGTGACCTAATTTACAACGAGTTGAGAGTCGCAGTGGAGGATGAGCGATGGGCGCAATATTTGAGGAATAACTTTAGACCTACAATCACAGCCTCATACTCGGCCTCGTTGTTAGTCATCTCGGGGCATCATATAAACTGGCGAATAACTTCGCCAGTAGAGACTTCGAGGATGACCGATCCCGAGGCATTTGGAGCGTCGTCATTGTAGAGGGTCCATAGGTCGGTACATGCAGAAGCGCGAAGAGCTCCTTCTTCTGCCTCTGGAAATATCTCTATGCTGAAGTCGGCGACAAAATCAGCGAGCACCTGCGACTTGATGGCAGTTCGCGGTTGGTAAGTTATGTCGTGCTCACTGAATTCTATTGCCCATTTGGCAAGTTTTCCTGAGAGTTTCGGCTTATGCAGGACACTTCTTAGGGGGAAGATTGTTATTACTTTTATGGGGTGGCATTGGAAATAGGGTATAAGCTTGCATGAAGCTATGCCTAGTGCCGGAGCTCATTTTTCAAGGTGAGGGTACCTTGTCTCGGCATCTATTAAGGTTTTGTTGATATAGTAAATAGGGGATTGTGTACCTTTGTTTTAGCGAACCAAGACCTCACTGACAGCGATCTCGGATACTGCCAAATACACGAGCAAACATTCACCTGGTTTCGCTTTGACGAGTAGTGGTGGTGAGGATAGGTATGATTTTAGCTTCCTCAGGGCGTCAATGCATTCCTCGTTCCATTGTAGCCCGTGATCATTTCTTAGTACATTGAAGAACTTGCGACACCTGTCTGAGGACCGTGAAATGAATCTAGACAAGGCGGTTATTCGCCATGTTAGCTTATTTACCTGTTTCTTGCTGGCCAGTATCTTAGGTATTGTGTCGATGGCTTTTATTTGATCAAGGGTTGACTTTGATCCCTCGTTGTGATACGAGGAAGCATAGGAATTTCCCCGAGCGAATTTTTTCGGATTCAACTTCATCCTGTACTGTCTCAATATCTCGAAAACTTCTTTCAAATGATTAATGTGATCCTACTTCTTTGCTGATTTTACCAGCATATCATCAATATACACCTCCATTGTTTTGTCGAGCTGTTCCTTCAACATCTTGGTGACCAATCTCTGATAAGTGGCCCCTGCGTTTTTGAGTCCGAACGACATCACTTTATAGCAGTAAGTCCCTTGGTGAGTGATGAAAGTTATCTTTTCCTGGTCCTCTTCGGCCATTAGGATTTGTTTGAAACAGGAGTAGGCATCCAAAAAGCTTAGCAGTTCGTGTCCCGCTGTCGCATCGATCAGTTGGTTGATATGGTGTAACATAAAGGAATCTTTCGGGCATGCCTTATTTAGATCGGTGAAGTCCACAATCATTCGCCACTTCCCGTTCTTCTTTTTGACCATGACCACATTGGCGACCCACTAAGGTTACTTTGATTCTCTCATGTAACCATTGGTGAGCAATTTGTCCACTTCTTTGCTGACCACCTCATTGATTGCGGCATTGAATTTTCTCCTCGCTTGCCATACTGGCGGATAGAGTGGGTCGACATTCAACCTATGAGTGGCGAGATACTTTAGGATCCCCGGCATATCTGAGTGGGAAAAGGAAAATAAGTCGGCGTTGTTAGTTAAAAATTCATGATACTTACTTGGTTCTGAGAGGTTGTGCCCGATGTAATCCTTTCTTGTATTGTCAGCGTCGTCCAGCTGGATCGGGTCGAGGTTTTCTATAGTTGCCTTGCAGGATTCTATGATGTCTGGGTCTTTGATGACCTCTGCTGGTGGGTCGGGTTTAGTTCATGACATCACTGATTGCTATGCCTCCGCGCTTGCTCCTTTTAGTTGTTTGGTGTGTGTGCAATCTTGGGCGATCCGATAGCATTCCTGGGTAGTACGCGATTCGCCTCGAATGCTGAATACTCCCATGGAGTGGGAAATTTTATCACTTGATAAAATCTCGAGGGGATGGCTCACATGGTGTGTATCCATGGGCGTCCTACGATTGTAGTATAGGTTGTTTCTTGGTTCATGATGTGGAATGTTGTTTCCAACGTGACTCCCCCTGCCAAGACAGGTAGCACTACTTCCCCGAATGTCCGCTCTACTATATTTTTAAAACCCATTAGCGTTATGCAACACGGTATTATTCTATTATCGAGCCTCATTTGCACGTGGACTCTCGGGTGGATAATACACGCGCCGCTTCCGTCGTCTACCATGATTCTTTTTACATCTGTATCAGCGATGCGTAAAGTTATAACTAAAGCATCATAATAGGGGAAAGACAAACCGTCGGCATCTGACTTTTAGAAGATGATACTGTCTTCGAAGTCGTCATACCGTTCGCGAGTAACCGTCCGTTTGAGTTTGTGTGTGGTGGTGAATTTCACATGGGTTGATTACCGAATCGTCGCCGTCGCCAATGATCATCTGTATGGTGCGTGCCGGTGATGGTGGTTTTGGAGGTCCTTGAGAGGGGTCGCGTCCTCTGGCGAAGTTGGCCATTCCTTTATTGCTGAGTAGTTCCTTTAGGTACCCCTGGTGCAACATTCTGACCACCTCTTGCCGCAGGCCTATGCAATCATCGGCCTTGTGTCCTCTTTTCTGATGGAATTCACAGAGGACGTTTGACCTTCTTGCGCCTGGGTCTGATTTCATTTTTGGTGGCCATTGTACCTTTGTGCCCAACTTTTCTAGTGTGTACACTATCTCTGAAGGGGAAACACAAAATTTATGAGTAGATAACAGTGGAGGCATACCTCTTCGTTTCAAAGGGGTGCGGTATGTCGTAGCACGACATCTGCATGTCTTGGAGGAGGCGGGTTAGATATCCTGACATAATGCTAATGTCTTTCTCGATTGAAATGCGGGGGCTGATCCCTTCGTCCATCGTTACGTTGATCCCTCCTTGACTCTGTTTGGACTGACGTTAATTGCTGAGCTGGCCCGTTAAGATCGTCTTCATCTTCCCTTACCTCGGCGCAGTAGGTGTTATGAATTTCTTCCCACGTGGTGGGGAGGGGGGCACTGCATGAGTCTGTTGAGCAATTTTTTGGTTGCCTTTGATCCATTCCTATTTAACCCGTTTTGGAAGGTCGCGACTGCCATTCCTTCTGACACATTTGGCAGTCACATTCTTACTCTATTGAATCGTCTAGGAAGTCTCGAAGTCCCTCGCCCGCTGATTGCCTGATGGCAAAGATGTCGTTGACCCTGGCTTCAGCCTTTTTGGCTCCTGCATGAGCGGTAGCAAATTTGCCCGCCATCTTCTCAAACGTTGATATCGATCGTGCTGGTAGCTAGGAGTACCATGTCAACTCTCCTCCTGTCAAAGTTTCACCGAAGTTTTTTAGTAGCACAGATGACACTTGTTCTTTTGATAGGTCATTACCCTTTACCGCGGTGACGCAGTGGATTAGATAATCTTCTGGATCCGTGGTCCCATCGTATGTTCTCAAGTATGGTGGCATTTTGAAGGTTTTCGGGATGGGGTGAGGAGCAGCTCCCTCCCTGTATGGCTGTTCGACGAACCTTCCCACATCACGTTTTAGTAGCAACTTAGGGGCGCCAAGTATTTTGTCAACCCTTTCCTGGTGCTCTTTCATTTGATCGCGAAGTACTTTGTTTTCATTTTCCATTTCTTCCATTTTCTTTAAAATGGTTATGAGTGCATCGTCGCTTGCATCGATGACAGTGCGGGTGTTATTCATTCGCGTAGCGCCTGGCCCGCCGGTGGCAACTGCGATTTATGTAGTCGGCTAGTCTTCGACATTTCCTTGAGGGGGCTTTTCGAGCCTGTTGCTCAGGGCACTTGTCAACCACTCCTTTAGTAGCTTTTTGATTGTCGGCGGTATTTCTCTTGCTGTGGACGTGGACGTGGATGTGGAAGCTCCTTTTTCACGCAAGACTGTCAGATCCCCGTGTGGAGAGGGTGAGATCTCCCCCTTCGGTGTACTACTTGGTGTTATATTTTCGGTATCTTCCCTACTCGCTTCCTTGAGGGAACCTAAGAGGTTGTTTGAGACATCTGCTTTCATCTTTAACCTTACTTCTTTTTCCACCATTGTTGGTTCTTATGGGGTATAAAGGATAGTGATCGTTGATTTTGATATCCTAGATGAGAACTATGATTTCGACTATGGAAATTCCCATAGACGACGCTAAATTGTTTGACTCAAAAGATTTTTAACTCTTTTTAAGTAAATCAATCAAAGATAGAAGGGGTAAATCTTAGTCGAAGATAATAAACTCTCGGATTGTTATAACAAAAAGGTGATAGAGATACCCTCAGGTACAGAGAGAAAAAGATCATAAAAGAAGAGAGAGAGTAATTTAGTATATCCTCGAATCTGCTTATTACAAGACCTAAAATCCCCCTTACATACTGGGGGGTTTTCTCTTAATCGTGGGGACGACGAATTAAGGAGTTTCTACTATGATAAAACTAATCGGCAATGCGAGGACGTCCCCCCTTCCACCTTTGGGTCATTCCCTTATACTGACTTTTGAGTTTGCGGTTGCTTGTCGTGCTAGATATAGGCCGTGGTTGGTCACATTTAGACCCATACATAAGTATATCTCAAAAAAATCGTGCGACTGTGGATATTTTGTAACAACTTAATTTTAGACAGAAAAAGGACATTTGCAATTAATGTCACCTGATATATATATTTCTACCATTTTTGGGTGCATTTTATGATGACACACACCTATCTTATAATACCATAGGGGAGAAATTCAAACATAGCCAGATTTACAGCTGGTCGTTCAAAAATAGCCTAGTTTCAAAAGTAATCGAAATTTAGCCACTTTTCATGTAAAGATAAATCTTATCAAAAATACTGTTCAAAACCAGGAAAATACGCCATTATATTATACTGGAGTTCCAGCATAGTATGCTTAACTCCACCATATTATACTGGAGTTCCAGGATAAGTATGTTGGAACTCCAGCATAATATGATGGAGTTCCAGCATAAATACACTAGAATTCCAGCATAATATACTGGAGTTCCAACAAGTAATTGTCCAGTATAATATACTGGAGTTTGGAGCACCGGTGCTCCAGTCTCCAGTATATTTTACTGGAGTCAGCAAAGTATACCGGTCCAGCATAATATGCTGGAGTTCATACACAGGTGCACCGAACTCCAGTATATTATGCTGGCCCTGTCTCTGTTGCAGCAAAATAGTGGGTATTTTTCATTGACTTTGTAAATGCTGGCTATTTTTGAATGACCAGTCCGAAAACTGGCTATACCGTGCTATTTTTACTACTCTTTTAGGTACAAAAACCTCAATAATTGGTCCTAACAATGATATTTCATTATCTTTTTCTTTAAGCTAATCGTGATCGCATTTTCTCCCGTTACAATAACATAGCATATTTCTCAATCTCTTTTAATGCTTTAAAGAAGATTAATTTTAAAAAGTATGATCCAAAAATATGTAAATTAGGTAGTAAAACTAAATAAAATAATTGAAATTTGAAACTAAAAAGGGAAAAGTTTGAGAGGAGTGCAAAATAAACTAAGGTTAAAAGCTTGTGAACTCAACCTTGGTTTCAGGTGTTGTCTACAGAAGGAATCTGAATGGATTCTCTTTCTTTCTTTGTTTTTCTACTCTCTGGGACACAGTCAATGGAACACCAAGTTTGAGAATCTTTTTTCAGGGGCTCCACCCCAAATTTCATGGAGTCCGTTCCCTTGCCTCCATTCTTTCTATTTTACATTTTTCTGTGTTTATAATTCTTTTGTTTATATATACGGTTAAAATTTTCCATACTAATAATATGATCTTTTCGCTTCATCGTCTTCCTAAATATATTTCCTCTTTAGTTGGAGCTATATGAATTGTTGAATTTCTCTAACATAAGGAGGTTTTTAGTGTAGTTGTAACAAGTGCTTCAAAATTTGGTTGAGGTCATATATTCAAATTTCAATGTTTTTAATTTTCCTTATAATATTTGTGTAACGTTAATGTCATTTGCCCGGTACCAGAAATAAAACAATAGATGTTATTTGCTAAACTCAAATTTTTCTATAACAACCACTCGATATATAATAACGTTTCACTATAACTATGTAATTTTTTTCGGAAACTTTCTTTTTTTTGTTATATTTTACCTCTCTATAACAACATTTTACGTATAACAACAATCGTCTTTATAGCAGTCAGTTATTTTTTAAAATTATCCCTAATAACAATCATATTTATAGAAGTAAAATCTCTAATATTACCAAATAATATGTCTAGAGATTTTGAGTAAAGCTTTTATTCATCTTAAGCACTTAAAACCAGCTCAAGCACTTATAAAGTACTTTTAAGCAATTGTAATTAAAAGTTATTTTTTTCCGGCCAATCCAATTAGATTCTAAATATTTTGAAACATTAATACATTCTAATATAACTAAAAATAAAAAAAATCATAACAAGTGAGGCAGTTATAGAGATATTTGACTGCATTAAGCAAAGGAAGAAACAACCAAAAAATATTAATAATAAAAGAGAAGAAGATTTAAATAATAGCCTTAAAGTATTTTATCTTCTTTTTTTTTGTGTGTGTGTGTGTGACAAAGTTTTTCTGAAGCGTCATCTTTTTTTCTTAAAAAAAAAAATTTTCAGAATCTTTAAAGTTACTAGTAGAATCAACAGCAACGGCAAGTACCATTTAGAATAGGAATATCAAAGGGGCCACGAAAATGAAATATGAAGTACAGACGTAGAAGAGCACATTAAAGGTGATTTTCCTTTTTTTTTTTTTTTTTTTTTTTTTTCAACACTTATTTTTTTTTTTTGGTTTTTTTTTAAAATGAAAAAAAAAAAAANTTTTCTTCTTTTCTTTTCTTTTATTTCTTTTTTTTTCCTTTTTTTTTTTTTTTTTTTTTTTTCTGGGTTTCTGGTTCGGTATCCGATACTCGCACTAGAATCCGATTATATCTGAATTCACGTTGCATGGAACTTATTCGTGGGAAAGCCTTTACTGCCAGATATTTTTACATACCAATATTTAAACCCGAAACCTCCAATCAAAAGAAAGGAATAGCCCCGCTGCACCACATCCTTCGTTGGTAAGGTGATTTTCCTTTAAGCGCGAGTGTGTGTGTCTGTACTCTGTATCTTATTCTATTCTTTAAAAAGTGGCTTACATCAGCAGCCAGCAGCAGTTCATATGGGGAGGGGCGGCGTACCTTTATTCATATACTAGTAATACCACTTTTAGTGTGTCCCATTTCTCTGTAGTGCTCTCTCTCTTCTCTATATTCTCTCCTCAGTTACAAAAATTTCTGTGGATGTCATGGGTTGGGTTCTGAACTCTGACTTCCTTAGATAACAAGTTAAAAGCAAGCAAGCCACCCCTTTTCACTTCTTATATATATGTAAAGTGACTTTACCAAATTCTTATGATGTTTTCAGTTGTTGAAATTAGTCATATAGCCAGCCAGACATGCCAGCTTAATTAAAGACTATATATATTTCAAGAATCTTTCTCAAAGTGAGTTGATTTTCCTACTTTTAATCTACCGACTATCTTTTTTCCACTCCCTGTAATTTGTTGTGTGTGATTCTCGCTTTCTTCAAATTCTACATTACATACTCGATGTAGCTTTTGTTTAACTCTACAAAGACGATAACTTTGGAATTGGAATGTTTGTCTCCTCTTGTTGTTTAGATCAACAACTTTATTTCTGACCCTTAGATCCTTAATCCGTCCCTCTTGATTTGTTTATATTTTCTCTTTAGTTTAAATTCCTTAGGGGGGGGACTTTCGTATCAAAGGTTGCAGCTTTGTGTTGTTTGATTAGTATTTTGGCTATGTAGTGTAGAGTAATTTTGCATGGAAATGTATGGCTCCTGAAATGCATTTGTGAATTGCAGTTTACAAACCAAAACTACAACTGATGAGGTTTGTGGAAACCGGGCTGATTGGGTTTTGGAAGGCGGAGGAAAGAAATCCTTCATGGAAATTCCTCTTCTTGTTTTTCATATATAGGCTGCTTTTGTGTTCTGGTTCGTGATCGTGATTTTTTGCCCTCTCTGTTGGATGATTTAGGGCTTCTGTTCTTATATTTGGGATGGGAGATTCAAATTGAGGCTAGCTATTTCATTATGGAAGATGGTCCTTTTACACTTCATGACATGTTTACAAAGCTCTCTTCTGACAACACTATTACTACTTCTGATTTTAGTGAATTCCTCTCTGATGGTTTCTGGCTAGAGACAACTAATCACCCCTCCAATTTCCTTACTCCCTCCTCTTTGGCTTCTCAGCCCCTTCTGTTAGATACTATTAACGCAGGCCATTCCCTTCCTACCACAAATCGAGAAGAAACGGACAAAGATAAGATTTTGTTTGCCCAAATGGATGATTTTTCTCCAACTAGAAGAGAAAACTCCGAGACTTCCTCTCGTCGGTTGTGGATTGGACCAAACATAAACCCAAATCCAACTTTATCAGTACAAAAGAGATTGGTGCAAGCCATTGAACACCTAAAAGATTCCACAAGGGATAAAGATGTCCTAATTCAGATATGGGTCCCAGTCAAGAGAGGAGGCAAACATGTCCTTATTACTAATAATCAACCTTACTTCCTTAACCCAAACTTCCAGAGTCTGATAGAGTACAGATATGTCTCCCAAAAATACCAATTTGCTGCTGAGAAGGATTCAAAGGAGTTGGTTGGGTTGCCTGGCCGTGTTTTCTTGAAGAAGCTACCAGAGTGGACTCCTGATGTTCGTTTTTTCAAGCGGGAGGAGTATCCACGAGTTAATCATGCTCATCAGTATAATGTTAGGGGTTCCATTGCAGTTCCTGTCTTTGAAACTGGCAGTGGAACTTGCTTGGGTGTTGTGGAGATTGTGACTACTACTCAGAAAACTCACTATCACCCCGAGCTTGAAGATGTCTGCAAAGCTCTTGAGGTATTTCTTAATTCCTTTTTTTCTCTCTATTTAGCGTGTCTTAGAATTAATGTCCGTTCCCAGAATAGTTAGATTAGCAATATTAGTCCATTATTTGGTAGGTGAGGAGAGAGATTAATTTTCTTTCGAGTTCTGAATACAAGGGATGAAGTATTGTTGAAGCAGGAAGTCTATGTTTCTTTTTCTTCCTGTGTATTGGTGATTTTGCTTGTCTTTGGTAGCTATTATGCCCTGTTGGTTAGGTTACTAACAAAATAGCCTCTAACAAGTAACTTTTGCTACTCATTTTGGGCTACTATGATTCTCTGCTTTGACCGTGAACCATTTCTCTCGGAAATTAAAGAAGCCTTTTCCCTTCTTGTAGGCTGTTAATCTAAGAAGTTCTGGTATCTCAAATCCTGCAAAAATCAAGGTAGATCCTGAAATTAATCTTTCACTTTCTCATTAGGAGGCGGAGCTCCATATTCACCTCTTATATCGTAGTTGTGATTCTATATCAGGACTGCAATGAGTCGTACCTTGCTGCCTTGGCCGAGATTCAATATATCTTGACATGTGTGTGTGATACACACAAGTTGCCATTAGCTCAGACTTGGGCCCCGTGCATACAACAAGGTAAAGGTGGGTGCCTGCAATCCGATGAGAACTCTGCTTCTTGTGTTACCACAGTCGACGAAGCTTGCTATGTGCGCGATCCACAAGTGTTGCCTTTTCATTACGCATGTTCTGAGCATCACTTGCTTAAAGGTGAAGGGGTTGCAGGTGGAGCATTCAATACAAATCAGCCATGTTTCGCTACAGATATTACGGCCTTTAGCAAGACAGAATATCCACTATCACACCATGCCAGGATGTTTGGATTATGTTCTGCTGTAGCAATACGCCTTCGAAGTATATACACAGGGTCGGCTGACTTTGTTTTGGAGTTCTTCTTGCCACTTGATTGCAAAAATACTGAAGACCAAAAACAAATGTTAAGTTCACTGTCTTCTGTGATACAGCAAAGTTGCCGAAGCTTACGTGTTGTTACGGATCAGGAATTACTGGAGGAAAAAGAACTCCTACAACGTGAAAAGGTCAGCCTTTCTGCTGGTGAATCACATGAAGAAGTATCAAGAAAACCAGTCTCTCCACCTTACAGGGATGAAGATGCTTCTTCCTGGCTTTCTCAAATGATGGATGTCCAAAGAAAGGGTAAAGGAGCCGCTGTTTCGCAAGAAGAAAATTGTAAGGTGACAGCAAACCGTTGGAGGGAATCCATTCATGCATCTACATACTCAGAGCCAAACCAGATCCAGGGTAATTTTGGACCCAAAGGAGGCTCTGGGGGTTCCTTAGATTTTTCTTCTGGTACAGGATCACTTTCCTCAGGTGCCAAGAGAGCAGGTGAAAGAAGACGGTCAAAGACCGAGAAGAGCATCAGTTTGCAGGTACTCAGGCAGTACTTTGCCGGGAGCCTAAAAGATGCTGCAAAAAGTATTGGAGGTAGGATAAGTTGCATCGTCATTTCACAGTCATGTACCTATTTTGTCTTTGATCACTACTGTGGATTTGGAACTTTAGAACTTTCAATTTTCGGCCTTCTAAATAAAGAACTGTGCATTTCTCTGCCTGTCGCGAAATTGTCTGCCTTTCATGGCATGATTGTCCCCCTGGGCAACTGTTAAAATGATGCACTGAAAATCCATGGACATCTTGAGTTCTTTGAGAATTATATCCTGGAACTGCCCTTAGCTAAAACGATTCAATAGTTCAGAGTTTCAACTATTTCTTCAGACTACTTATGCTTCATCTTGATTAACCTCTACTTTCTAGTTTGGAATCTGTAGGCCATGCTCATGTGATCCTTTTGGGTTTTCATCTTTTCCAAAGTTATAATTCTTTTGATATTTATCATCTCAAAATTTTAGATTATTTCTATGTTTGTCTTTCGTACAAGTTTGTGCATCCATGATTTAGTTAATGCAAAGTCCTTTCTTGGTTTATGAAGGCCTATAGTTTACCTTAAGGTCTCAAATATGGGTCTTGAGCGCTTTCATCTCTGCCATCTTAGCTTGTCATTGATTACTAATCAATTTCTTCCAACTTGCAGTTTGCCCTACAACTTTGAAAAGAATATGCAGGCAACACGGAATCACAAGGTGGCCTTCTCGCAAGATCAAGAAAGTGGGCCACTCTTTGCAGAAACTTCAACTTGTGATTGATTCAGTCCATGGTGCCGAGGGTGCTATTAAACTCAGTTCTTTCTACACTAACTTCCCAGAACTTACCTCTCCAAATAATCCAGGGACCAGCAACTTATCGGCTTCTAAGAACCATGATCATCTGCAACAAGTAAATACTCAACCTGATGGGAGTACATTAAGCCCTGATACCACTACTTCCAAGTCAACTTCTTCATCTGGCAGTCATAACTCCAGTTCAAGTTTATTCTGTTCCACTGGTTCAAAGCATTTATTTCCTGTTACAAATGTTTTTGCCATGGGGAATGCCACAATGGAAGAACACCCTGGAGGAATGCTAAAGAGAGCACATACAGAAGCAGAATTGCATGACGTGGGTCAAGAAGAAACCAAGCTTTTTGTTCGATCACAGAGTCAAAAAATTCAAAGCAATCACAATTCTCTGGAACCTCTGTGTCCTTTGCCGACGAGTAGCAACCAGGTTATACAGGATTCAGCTATATTTAAAGTAAAAGCCACTTTTGGGAAAGAAAAGATCCGTTTCAGCCTGCAATCACATTGGGGTTTTATAGATGTTCTGCAAGAGGTCTTAAGGCGTTTCAATATAGAAGATGGTAAAATTGATCTAAAATATTTGGATGATGATGACGAGTGGGTGCTTCTGACATGTGATGATGATCTTGAGGAATGTATAGATATACACAGATTATGTAAAAGGAGAACCATTAAAGTCTCCCTCCACCATGCTTACCATCCCAATCTTGGAAGTTCATTTGGTAGCAGTGGCCCTGCCTAAAGCTATATTTGCTTTGCTTTAAAAGTGTTTCCAGATTTCGGGTCAGGTTTGCTTGCTATGAAGCTAGCAGCTTATCACTGTGGAGGATTCTTGGCTGTCACATGTAAGTAAAAAACGGCTTATTTCACTTTTCATTCCTAGTGTTAATGTTGGATCACATGCACGCAAAATGGGAGATGGTAGTTTAAAGCTACAACGTACTGTTTACACGAGTGGTCAATGTGCCGTTGTATGTCTCGTCAGATGCAGTTATTTGACATTCTTGTTGATTACAAAATGCATACCCATTGTATTAATGTTTTTTTTAGAAATCAATGGGAATGTAATACGTATAGAACATACAATTACGCATCAAGTGAGATGGATCCTTGGTCAAGCTGTTTGTGCACTTCGAGCATGGTTTTCCCTTTGTGGGATAGGAGATAGTCTTCAGTGGTCATTTGGCATTTTCCATGGATACAGCTTAAACGATTTGGGCAATGAAACCATTAGATACCCTCTCCCACATTATATGTCTAATAATGTACTTTAGCTAAGTTCCAACCTTATGTAGTTGTTATTGCATTCATTACCAGGAGCCTAAAAAAACTGTACTAATGGCTTGGTATCTACTTTATGGATCTTTCTTTTTTTGTAAAAAGATTCTTGGAAGGAATTTCGATAGTAGTATCTTTTCTGTGACAGGGGTGCCTGTCGACGCCCACGCCCCCTTTTTCCCAAGAGCGAGAAATCGGGTTTACGACATTCGGAAAGACAATTCTATTCCCACTTGGGAATTGGATTTTGGATTTGGAGAGTCGTCACCTAATGATTATAGTGCTTTAGGACACTTTAAGAAATAAATTAAGATGAAAAATCAGAGTTCGGGTAAGGGCTAGAAATTATCTCGAGGGAAAGGTGTTAGGCACCCCTCAAGATCCACTAGTGTGGTTTCCGGCCATGCTACAATTGTGACTTTAAATACAAACAACAAGTAGACAAGCAAGCATTGAAAATACGAGGAAACTTTCATATAATGGTTGCAAAAAAAAAAGGGTAAAAAAGGTTTAAAGAGTGATGAAACTTGGGAGAAAGTAGTTTTATAATTAAACAAAAGATACACGAGTAAAGGGGAAGGTCAAATAATTGATGCAAGTGACTTAAAAGAAGTGAAAGAGGTGGAAATTTAGGGGGAAACAATACTAAAATTCAGACAATTAAAAGAAAGAGTTTTCATGATAGGTGCAAAGAGTAGAAGAAGAGGTTAAAGAAACTGAAAACTGAACAACTTTTAAAATTTTGGAAAAAGTAAAATAATAAAGAGGGAGGGGGTCCTAGGTTTATAAATCACATGGATCATCCACACAACACCGATACCCAGTTGTACGCATAGTGTTATCGTGTGATCATCATCTCCATGTCTACCCTTTCCCACCCCGTTAAGGTATTTAAAGCGCGGAATAGTATCGTTACTTATTGCATGCTATTACCCGTCCTAATCCTATCAGTCCCGGAGGCAAATGGACTATTAAACCTAAAGGGAAAGGGGTTTGGGGGCTTTTAGAAGTTTTCGAAGGATAAAATGCTAAGGCGTCAATCAAAAAATATGTAATGCACACAAAGGGGAAGCAGACAAGCAAATAGAGCTCAAATACGCCTCCATAAATCAGATAGAAGTCATAGAGTTTAGCATGTCTTACACGTACTGATTTGGTCTTAATTTAAATAAAATGACGAGCGGACTGGTTCAACGCATATTTTTAGACGGAAAATCTACATTAGGCTCACTCGAATGCAGTTGACTAAAACCAATCTGATTGATTAATTAATCCTTTTGTCTAAGTGTTGGTTAGAACTAGGCACGATATCTACTGATTTTAGAAATAATGCAAACTGATTATAGAAAAAGGTTACCAGTTTGAACAGAACAATACGAGTTCAGCAATTGAAGTAGCTTTTATTCCGATTCGAGATTTCCTATAGGCACGCTTTCTATATGTTTACTGATTTTGACACTTTTTCAGACGTTAACAGAAGTCCTATGAACATGGTATCTATATGCAGCTTTTATTATTAACCTACAAACTGTTTGCCTGATGACGCTTATATGTGCAGAGATGTGGGAGTCTATAGGCAGTATTTCTATATGTGAATTTGCAGAACAATTAGACGTTGATCCTATAGGCAGGATATCTATGTGTGAAGATGCAGAAAATCAGAAGTTAATCCTATAGGCATGATATCTAAGTGTGGAGTTGCAGGAATCAGAAGTGAATCATATAGGCATGATATCTACATGCTTTATTGCAGAAATTAAGAAGTTAAACCTATGGGCATGATTTCTATGCGTGGAGTTGCACAAGTCAGAAGTTAACCCTATAGGCATAATTTTTATATGTGAATTTGCAGAAATCATAGATAAATCCCTATAGGCATGATCTCTACCCTTAGTGCATAAAAAATAAACCTACATCTCCTTTTCACTAAATCCCCGAGTTTACACAAGTTATTACAGCCCCAAAATAAATAAAACTGGAATTAAAAAAAAATATCAAGAATCCTCAACTACATCCGAACAGCCTAATTCAGACTTAATGCCTAATAATATGAGATTGAGCCAACTCCGAGATCCAGATTTTCAAGCCTTCTCTCGTCTAGGGTGTTTTAGAGATCCAAGGGATTTCAGGAACCCCATGCAGTGCATACACCCAAGATGTTAATCAGAAATTGAGTTGTGCAGCGTGGAAGGGCCAACCTTTATGTGTCCAAGTTCAGAGGGAGCTCAGGGGTCCCAAGGCAAGACTCACACAAGAGGGGCAGAACCTAAGTTCTAAGAGTGAAGTGCAAATGCAATAAAAAGGGGATAGGGAATACCCAGGCAGGCTGGTGGTCATGCCCAGTCATAAAGTAGACTGGCACACCCCCGACCAAACCTGTTGGTCAAACATTTAGAGAGTAAAGACCTACTGGAGGTCAAACTATGGCCTGAGCAATAACTAAAATACTGTCAGGCCAAAGCTGTTACTCAGCACACACAATAAGGGAATAGGGATGGAAAATTGACAAAGCTTAGGGCCCATTTCATATCCATGGACAATAACTTCAAATATTGCCATGTTTCTAAACCATAACTTAAAGCACGTAAGGGGATACAAGGGTTTGAGATTCATAACAAATGACTGACAGAGTGCACACACATAGACAAATATTAATTTACAAGGGAAAGAGAACATAGTACATCATGCTAGTGTCATATCTGGACTGCAGAAACATGAATGGAAGTAGATAGGAATGACAAACTGGAGCAATCAAAAGAAAACATGTCATTGTTGAGGCTTGTAAATTAACTAGGACATACCAGTAGAGAAGCAAAGTGCAGAAAATATGAATCAAACAAGAGTCCACAGTCTAGCCTTGGCTTTCAGCCGGCTAGACAAAGCAACAGCACAAGTAGCAGTAAAGAAAGAGAGAGTTTTAAGAGTAAGAGTGTATTTTTTTGAACTCGAGTTGTTCATGTGTAAAGAAAAGAGAATAGGGTATTTATAGTTTTGAAAATGAGTGAAGAATAAGGTAATAAGTAAAGTTTTAACACAAACATGGAAACAATCACAAGTCAGAATCAATTAACACAAGACTTCCCTTTAATCAAGGGATTATTGTTCAAACGGATACTAACAGGGTCAAGATAAGGAAAGAAAATCAGTTTGTAAGCAGAATGGTTGTTGCCATAAAAGGAGCAGTAAAATCATACAATAGGTGTTTAAGTCCAAATACAGGATTGTACTTATTTTTTGGAAAGGATTTAGTAAGGCCAAACAAGGAAAGCGAATCAATTAACCCTTGACAGGAGAGTAAAAATAAGAATTTCACGAAAGAAAAAGTTTTGAAATCAATTACGAGTTTGAAAAAAAATCAATCACAGAAGGAACTCAGTATATAAATGAATGCACAAGTAATAAACACATGAAGCCAAGTTATTGCAAAAGAACAACATATAGTAGTAGCTCAAGAGAAAACACTCGAAGCATGATAGTTAGGTTTCAGTGTTGAACAATAGAGAAGAAGATCAGAAGCATACAAAGAGTTGAGTGAAAACCATACGAGTTGCACAAACAATTTCAAAGAAATCGAATAGTCCCCAAAGAAACTAGGTTTTTCGAAAATCAATCGAGTTTAGAGGAGATGATCAAATAAACAAATAAATAAATAAACAGATTCAGAATCTCGGATAAGCCCCCAAAAATTAGGTCTTTCACTATGCTAACTCAGGTATAGAAGAAGGGTAAATCAAGCGAATATTAACAAACAAAAACTCAAACAAAATCCCGAAATTAGGGTTTTCAACATGTTAACTCAGATAAAAATAAGGTAAATCAAACGAATATTACCAAACAGACTAAGAAACTTAAACAAAATCCCAAAAATTAGGGTTTTCAACATGTTAACTCAGATAAAAATAAGGTAAATCAAACGAATATTACCAAACAGACTAAGAAACTTAAACAAAATCCCAAAAATTAGGGTTTTCAACATGTTAACTCAGATAAAAATAAGGTAAATCAAACGAATATTACCAAACAGACTAAGAAACTTAAACAAAATCCCAAAAATTAGGGGTTTCAACATGCTAACTCAGATAGAAAACAACATAAACAAAACACAGTAAAACATGTTGAGAATCGGAGAAAAGATTTGAAATAACTTGACATGTAACCCTAGTTGAAGAATAAATAGTTTCTGAGAGAAAAAATTAAAGAAACTTCTAGAAAAATACATAGAAGGTTCACACACACAGAGATCCGGATCAGATCTAAAAATAAATCGAAGGAACCTCAGAGATTAGGGTTTCGTAAGAAACCCAGGTGATGAGAAAGGCTTTGGAAATCATCGATCTGAGCAGGGAAGTCGAAGGTCGAACTCGAATAGCCATGACTGGCCAGACAAAGGTTGAAGAAGACCGAAGAACAGTCATCGAGCCAAGTCTTGGTCGAAACCCTTCAAGACCTGGTCATAGGACCTTAGAAACGAGCACGCAGAAGCCATGAGAGGCTAGTATATGACTCCGATGAGAGGCGGCGGCTAGTGTTTGAGGTGAGTTGAGAGAGAGTTGAGAGAGGAGGGAATTTAGAGGCGGGGGTCGAGAAAAAATGAGATAGTTTTTAGGGGTTGTTTGAATTAAAAAAAAAGGGAAGAGGGGAGCCGTTGATCTTTTAGATCAATGGCTGGGATTGAGCGGGTTAAATAGGGACCAGGTTGGGTACGACAGGAAAGGGGTATGGATCAGGTTGCAAGTGATAATTGGGCTCAATTTGGGGTTAATTGTGGATTAAATTGATGCTATATTTGCAATTGAAATGGCTGTGTTAAATAGCTGATTTTCCCCTTTAATTTATATAAAAATAGTTAAAAAATAATTTAAATAAATTAAAAGTACTGAAATAATTAATAATATATAAACATTAATCTAAAAATACTGGAAATAATTTTATAATTGTAAAATACCATTAATCGTAATATAGGCTATAATTGCAATTGTATGCAACTTATCTTTAAAAATACCAAATAAATTCGTAAAAATATGCAAAAATTAACTTAATTATATTTTGGTGTAAATATGAGAATAATATGAGTTGTTCACCAAAAATAATAATTTTGAGAATAATTATTGGATTTTGTTATATTAAAAAAGGCAATAAATTGGTTTAAAAATCATTAAAAATGCCAAAACTCTTAGGTGTGCTTATATTTGCATAAATTTGCTATTTTGGAAGTATTTTGGGTATAAAAATTTTTAGGGAAAAAATTGGGTGTCAACAGCTGCCCCTCTTTACCCGGGAAGGATGAAAGAGTTGTCGGGTAAAGATATGATGGCCAATTCTGACTGGAAGTGGCGATTTGAAAAGAATTTGACCGAGCTCTAGTTTTTGAGCTGCCTACATATCCCTGGTTTTACAGGAATCAGGCTGTATGTAGTTCAGAAACCATTGACGGAACATGCCGATGGAGATTCGAAAGAAACAGATACGATGTTTAGGTGGCAAAAGGTATTTTGAAACTTGATCGGTTGCGGGGACTGGAGTGGGATCGCTCCTGCTAAGACAGTCGTTGCTAGCCGGTGTACCTGCAAGTGAGTAATACAGGCGTATATCGTGCATAAACTTAAATGTGATGCAAGTTCCCGTTGGACCATGGATGCTGTCTTTGGACGGTTAGGATGGCGTCCTCGGACCATGATGTCCCGGGCCATGAAGTGCAAAATTAAAGGATTCACAGGCTATGAAATGATGTTCTCGGGTTATGACAATGGTGCCTCCGAACCATGGTGCCTTTGAATAATGCTGTGCAGGATATAAAGTGGGGTCCTCGGGTCGTGGCATGGTGTTCTCGGGCTATGAAGATAGTGCCTCCGAACAATGACGCCCTTGAATAGTTTGGCGATATTTCAGCCCATGAGATGCAAGATTTTGCGGTATTTCAGCCGATTCAAAAACGTAAATGGCGATATTTCAGCCGACAGAATTTTAACAAAGTGGCAATGTTTCAGCCAATGCAAAAGTAAAATGGCGATATTCCAGCCGATAGAACTTTAAATAAAGCGACGATGTTTTAGACGATGTAGAATTTAAATAAAGTTTGGCAATATTTCAGCCGATTGCAAGACGTAAGTAAAGGTGGCGATATTTCAACCATGCAAGAAAGATAAAGTGGTGGTATTTCAGCCATGCAAGTAGAGGTAGAGCTTAACCTCGGAAGGCAGAAAGGTAGCCTTATGCAGATAATGCAGGATAGAGACAATGCTTAGTCTCGAAAGGCTGAAAGGTAGCCTTATGCAATCCAGATAATGCAGGATGGAGGCAGTGCTCAGTCTTGAAAGGCAGAAAGGTAGCCTTATGCAATGCAGATAATGCAGATGGAGACAGTGCTCAGTCTCGGAAGGCAGAAAGGTAGCCTTATGCAATGCGATAATGCAGATGGACAGTGCTTAGTCTCGGAAGGCAGAAAGGTAGCCTTATGCAATAAAAAAATGCAGATGGAGACAATGCTTAGTCTCAGAAGGCAAAAAGGTAGCCTTATGCAAATAATGCAGATGGAGACAATGCTTAGTCTCGAAAGGCAGAAATGTAGCCTTATGCAATGCAAGAAAATAAAAGGACGGATAGTAGTGAGGTTTCTTAGCTGATAACTGCTTATGATATCGTGACTGTCGGGGAGGTTGTGTGGGGATAACAATTACGAACAAGTGATGATTCTGAGAAGTTGCATTTTTGGAGAAAGTATGTGTACGTTAATATTCCTAACGATATTGTAAGTCGAGTGCCTGCATCCAAAGAAAAAATCGTGAGTTTTATAAAAAAGGGGGAAAGGCTAGTTCGTTTTCCCTTGGCTTGCGGCACTGCGTATCACTGGGGTAGCGTCGCTAAACAGCAGCAATTCGAACAACAATTATGCATGATTTAGCAAATATAACGTAAGTAGAAAATAATTTTCTTTAGATGAACCAACGACTGTGACGTGGTTCAAGACATTGCAACCTCTCCTGCTCTAGAATTTTGAGGGTCCTCCTCAAAATTCTGCCCCAGTTTGCTGGGCTGGCACTTCTGACGGCTGCGGTGAACGGCTGAAAAATTAACTTCGGAATTTTGAGGGTCTTTCTCAAAATTTTGCCCCAGTTTACTGGGGCGGCATTCCTGGCGATGAGTGGCTGACAACTAACTTCAGAATTTTGAGGGACCTCCTCAAAATTCTGCCCCAGTTCCAATAGCATGGGAAAATGAAATTTTTTTATTAAATTGTGACCGAACCCATAGGGCTGCCTACGTATCCCCTCTTAAATGGGAATCATGCCAGGCATAGTTCAAATTACATCATAAAGGGAATCATAAGTAGTTACATATAGTATCATTTCACTACATCTGAATTGATCGGCTTTGGCCAAACTTCTCTGTCCATCTCTGCAAGAATGAGGGCTCATCTAGTTAGAACCCGGTGAACCATGTACGGACCTTGCCAGTTGGGAGAGAATTTTCCCTTAGCTTCATCTTGATGTGGGAATATTTTTTTCAACACCAGCTGCCCCAGTGTACATTTCCTTGGCTTAACTCTTTTGTTGAAGGCTCTGGACATTCTGTTCTGATACAACTGACCGTGGCAAACTGCTTTCATCCTCTTCCCATCTATAAGGGCTAGCTGCTCGTAGCGATCTTTTACCCATTCTGCGTCATCCAGCTCTACTTCTTGTATGATTCTCAAAGAGGGAATTTCTACCTCGGCGGGGATGACTGCTTCTGTACCATAAACCAGCATGTAGGGAGTAGCTCCGGTCGATGTGCGGACCGTGGTGCGGTATCCCAGCAAGGCGAATGATAACTTCTCATGCCATTGTTTGTGACTTTCGACCATCTTCCTTAGTATCTTCTTGATATTCTTGTTGGTTGCTTCTACAACTCCATTCATCTGAGGCATATAGGCTGTAGAGTTTTTGTATTTGATCTTGAATGTTTCACACATTGCTTTCATCAAGTCGCTATTGAGATTGGAACCATTATCAGTGATGATTGATTCTGGAATTCCGAATCGGCAAACAATACGGTCAAGGATGAAATCTGCCACAACTTTCTTAGTCACTGCCTTGTATGACGCTGCTTCAACCCATTTAGTAAAATAATCAATTGTCACCAGGATAAACCTGTGCCCGTCTGATGCGGTAGGCTCGATGGGTCCAATGACATCCATTCCCCAGTAAGGCTGTATGGTGATCCGGGCCCGGGCCTAAATGGGTCGGGCTTAACGGGCCCGGGCTTAGCGGTCCCGGGCTCTGGCGGTCCCGGGCCTCACGGTCCCGGGCTTCGTGGGCTCAACGGGTGAGACCAGCCCGTGACGGGCCTAAGCCCATGTGGTCATGGGCTAAACGGGCCGGGCTCGTGGGCTTAGCGGGCCTAACGGGCTTTTGTTTAAATTTTTTTTTGTTTAAGGCAATTTCTTGTAAACCATATCATGGCTATATAAAAATATATGTAGTATATATG
>MU782487.1:45043-67242 GCA_026770625.1 Nicotiana glauca | reverse complement strand
AGAAATAATGCCTCAATTTCTGAGCTACCCAAGTCAGAGCACAACAGGTGCGCTCCAATAAAGAATACCGGGCCTTGTACTGGGTGAACTTCTTACTGAGATAGTACATTGCTTGCTCCTTCCTCCCCGTTTCATCATGTTGTCCTAGAATACAACCGAATGCTCCATCCAAAACCATGAGATAAAGCAATAGAGGCCTTCCTAGCTCGGGCGGAACCAAGACTGGTGGCGTTGACAGCTATTCCTTAATTCTATCAAAGGCTTTCTGACAATCGTCAGTCCATTTAGTAGCAGCGTCTTTCTTCAGTATTTTAAAGATGAGTTCACAAATGACCGTGAACTGAGCTATAAATCGGCTGATATAGTTGAGTCTTCCCAATAAACTCATTATGTCCTTCTTGTTCTTTGGCGATGGCAATTCTTGAATGGCTTTTTTTTATGGGTCCAATTCTATTCCTCGTCGACTCACGATGAAACCCAGTAATTTTCCAGCAGGAACCCCGAATGCACACTTAGCAGGATTTAGTTTCAGATTGTACCTCCTCAGTCTGTTGAAGAACTCTCTCAGGTCTTCAATATGATCAGTGGCTTTCTTGGATTTGATATGACGTCGTCCACATATACCTCAATATCCTTGTGTATCATCTCATGAAAGATAGTAGTCATGGCCCTCATATAGGTGCGCCAGCATTCTTCAACCCAAATGACATCATTTTGTAACAATACATTCCCCACGGCATGATGAAAGTCGTTTTCTCTGCATCTTCCTCATCCATCCATATCTGATGATAGCCGGCGAAACAATCAACAAAAGATTGTAACTCATGCTTAGCACATTTATCGATGAGAATGTGTATGTTTGGTAAGGGGAAGTCATCTTTGGGACTGGCCCGGTTAAGATCCCGATAGTCGACACAGACTCTAACCTTCCCATCCTTCTTTGGTACCAGAACGATATTTTCCAACCATGTTGGATATTCCACTACCCTGAGAACCTTGTCTTTGACTTACTTAGTAACCTCTTCTTTGATTTTTAAACTCATGTCGGGCTTGAATTTCCTGAGCTTCTGTTTTACCGGCGGACAGGTTGGATCTGTTGGCAGTTTATGAGCTACAATGGACGTGATGAGACCGGTCATATCATCATATGATTAGGCGAATATGTCCTCATATTCCTTTAAAAATTCCGTAAATTCTTCCTTTTCTGACGGCGACAGGTGAGTACTGATGCGAGTTTCTTTGACATTTTCTGTATCTCCCAAATTAACGACCTCAGTTTCTTCCAGGTTAGACTTAGGTCTATTCTCAAAATACTCAATCTCTCTAACAACCTCTTCAGGTATTTCATCTTCTTCTGAGTCTATGTCCTTTTGTTGCATTGTTTCGTTGCAAGTCACAATCGTTGGTTCATCATCAAAGTGAATAATAGTAATGATGTATAGAAATAGAGTAAACGATAGAGAAAATAATAAGAGCGAGATATATGATAAACTGAAATGCTTTGATTAAATTCATAATTGTTTGAAACATCGAAGCTCTTTTCGAAATTAAAGACAATGCGGAAAGAAAATTAACTAGTAAAATAAAATAAAATGAGATGCATGGTGCTTTTGTTTAGCCTTGCTACCCCGAAGCCTTCCGAGCCCTGACAGTTCTAATTTACCAATTGCTGAGGCGGTCTCCTTGGTTTACATCTTGTATGGAAGGGCCTTCCTCCCCTTCCTCCTCGAAAAGAACACATCAGTCCATATCATCATCCTCCAGAAACAGATTCTTCATGGCTGCCAGCGCTTCATCTTCCTCTGACCCATATATAGTATCTACTGGTTGGAAGGTTTGCTCCAGGCTAGGTATCGGAAGCTCTAATGGATAGTAGGGGCCGCGCCATGGTGGCGACCAGCTCTGGAATTCTTCCCAAGTATAACCGTACCCTAAGCCAAATGTAGTACTATGCTTCTTTAGTTTGATGGGCTTAGTGATCCCCTGGAGGTTTTTACTGAGTCCCTTTCCAGGTTCGTACCCACACCAATTCAGGATACTTTAGATCTTGTTATCCCACCACTTATCCTTATCTACAGCGTTGACCCTTTCGATGTGGTGGTATGTTTCTCCGCCTATTCTCCTTCTGCCTCCAATCATTGGGATGGTCTGGCGACTATATATGGGGTTACTACCATCGCAATGAATAATCACCTACTGGTGATTCCATTCGAACTTCACTACCTGATGCAGGGTCGATGTTACGGCTCCAGCAGCGCGGATCCAGGGCCGTCCTAACAGCAGGTTGTAGGATGTCGGGACGTCTATTACTTGAAAGTCGACGTCGAATCATGTTGGCCCCATTTGTAAGCATAGGCTAATTTCTCCAATAGTAGATCTTTGGGACCCAACGAAGGTCTTGACATTGATAGCCCCATCTTTGATCTCGTGCAGGCTTTTTCCCAAAGTTCTGAGAGTTATCAGTGGACAGATGTTGAGGCTGGATCCTCCATCGATCAGGACTCTAGTGATGAAATAATCCTCACATTGCACGGTGATGTGCAGTGCCTTATTGTGGCTCAATCCTTCCGGCGGCAGCTCATCTTCGTGGAAGGTGATTTTATGGCTCTCCAGCACTTGCCCTACCATATTTGCCATTTCACCTCCGATTATATAGCTGGGCACATAAGTTTCGCTCAGTATCTTCATCAGGGCATTTTTGTGAGCGTTAGAGCTCTGCAGAAGATCTAGGATAGAGATCTGTGCTGGTGTTTTGTTCAACTGCTCAGCGACTGAGTACTCCTTAGTTTGTATTTTTCTCCAAAGATCGCCGGGCCCAATTTCAATAGGTCGTCCCGAGGCTTGGTTACCGGACTCAGCTAAGTGTTCTGGGATGTAACCTTCCTTGGTCTGGTCATCCCTTGCGCGGCAATTGTTTCTCATGTCTTGGTCTTCCCTTTCCTCCTAGCTTCGGCAGTGTAGTTCCATGGTATGGCATTTGAGTGGAACGGTTTTATGTCTGACATTGTCACAGGAATAGGTACCCTTGGTGGTAACACAGCAACTTCGAAGGGTGCAGGTGATTTTGGAACTCCAAATTCAACCTCAATTGGCTCGGGCGCCTTTGCAGAAGGAGGCGCTTCAAATTCGAGAGGTATAGACATGTTTACTTCATCGTCCCTGAAGGGCTGATTATGCAAAAAAATTGGGTTAAGTGTAACCACTGGTTTCTTTGGTTCATCACCTTCAACAATCAAACCTATCAACCCTTTGGGGTCCCAATCATCTTCGATCTCGATCATGCGAATGTCTCCACCTTTGTGGTTAGCAGAGGGTTGTTGCAAACAATAGGAGCAGGCTCCTTTGCTATGATGACCTTATTATCGATCAGGGTTTGAATCTTGTCCTTCAATGAGCGGCACTCGTCAATGGTGTGTCCCTTCATGCCGGAATGGTACGCACATGTCTTATTAGGGTTGACCCACTGGGAAGGATTTTCTGGAGTTTTGGCTGAAATAGGAGTGACATAACCAGTAGCTTTAAGTCTCTCATACAGCTGGTCAATTGGTTCAGCGATGGCTATGTATTGTCTGGGAGGTCTGCGGTTAAAATTTGGCCTGGGTCTAGGGAAATTTTGACGGGTGGGTGGTGATTGGTAGTGAGAGGGTTGAGCATTATAAGCTTGATAAACAGGTGCTGGTTGAGAGTATCTGGGTGAGGTGGGTTGATATGTGAGAGGTGGAGAGGATTGGTAAATGGGAGATGGATTTTGATAGGAGGGTGCAGGTGCTTGGTAATTCGGGATAGGCTGATATGTATGTAGAGGTGATGGGTAAGTGTGGTATTTTAGGGGTGATTTGGCTCCCTGTGCGACCAATATGGCACTCACATCCTTCTTCTTGGATGTGCCATCAGACTGTAAAGCTTTATTGGTGGCCTATAATGCTTTAAGATTAGTAACCATACTATTCTTAATACCTTATTCGATTCTTTCTCCCAGTTTGATGATATCGGAGAATTTCTGACCCTCGATCAGCATCAACCTCTCATAATATTGGGGATCCTGAGCTCGGACGAAGAATCTATTCATCTGTTCTTCTTCTAGGGCCGGCCTGACCTTTGCAGCTTTTGACCTCCAACGAGTAGCACACTCGCGGAATGTTTCGGTAGGTTTCTTCTTCAAATTCTATATGTAGAATACATCCAGTACATTCTCTGTATTGAATCGGAATCTATCCATGAAATCTGATGCCATTCCTACCCAACTTGTCCATTTCTTGGGGTCCTGGCTTATGTACCAGGATAAAGCATCTCCCTTCAGACTTCTCATGAAGAGCTTCATACGGATCTTCTCATCCTTTCCGACTCCAACCAGCTTATCGCAATATGTCCTCAAGTGGACTCTAGGATCTCCTGTTCCATCAAACATTTCGAACTTGGGAGGTTTGTACCGCTCCGAAAGTTCAACATCTAGCTGAATGCAAAGGTCTTCATAATTTAACCCCTCGATACCTTTGTTACCTTCAACTCCCTGAACTCGGCTGGTCAACTTCTTGAGTTTTGCTGCTAAGTTCTGATAAGGGAATCTTTGTCATCAGACTCAGGTGCATTTGAGATTGGTTGAGTGTAGTGGGGTACAATATTCACGTAAATAGGAGTGTTATGGAGATGGTCATTTGTGGTGTCTAGTGGCTCGGGAATGAGTAATGGAGTGTTGTTGGGAGTGTGGGATGTGTTGCAGTGTTGAGTATGAGTGGGTTGTATCTGTGGTTGTGGGGTGTTTTGTGGAGGTGCGGGATTCTGGGTGTTGACATCAGGATTGGTGAGAGAAAATGACAGGTTCGCCAAATTCTGAACCTGATCTAGTTTTTCCTGGAATTTCAACAGTTTTTGCTCAAGTTGGGTAGCAGTTTCCTTAGCAAGCGGGGTACCCTGAGGAATCTCAATCTCCTTTCAGGCACTTGGATCTCCCATTTTACCTTTGTTCTTGTTCTGGATAGGACTCGGAGGAGAAGGAGGTGGAGGTCCCTTGGATCTTGTGGAGTATGACGATGGTGCCAGAATGCACGAACTAACCTTTGAGGAGGGGGATAAAAAATAAAAGAAAAATAAAAGGTAATAAGTTAGTGCAGATTATGAGAAAAAATATTGCAGTATTTAAACACATTATGCGAAAATGTAAATCGCGTCCTAGCTTTGGTGCCTTGTTGTGCCCGAGGTAGGCCTAGCGACAAATAGTTTTAGAGAACTTATAATGCTAAATGCCTTATTTTATTGATAAAAATAAGACGAATCCAAAACAACTCTAAATAATAGAAAGTAAGATATCACTATTGGCCATTGGCATTATTACATTAAAATAAAGAATACAAGGACTCCTAACTACTTGGTCCCAGAAGGACCTTCCCCAGATTTGGCATCTTCGTCTCCCTCGAACAGCTTGACCAGCTCGTGTAGTCCTAGCAGCAAATGAGCTCGGGCCAAATGTCCATCTGCATTTCCTTCAGCGTTTTGACAATCTTCAATTCTCTTGATGAATTTTCCTTCCAGTTCCACTAGATCCCGCTCCAAATACCCTAGTCGCCTGTTGGCGCTGACATCCATATCTTTCCACTCCTCGATCAACTTCTGATGGGCTTCTTGTATTTCTCGGTGCTCACTTTCACATTCTCGAATTCTCTTGCGCAGTTCATTATACTTAACCCGTGTTTCAGCATGCTCGTCGATAATTCTGTGACCTCGAACGAACCCGGGCTAACCCCATGCCATTGTCTTCTAACCAACCTGAATAGTGCGACACACAACCGGCGTGATACCTGTCTGGATCAATAGATTCTTTCCCCAAAACGAGTCTGCAGTGCCACAAGTGCTAAAGCTTGGCACCTGTGAGGACTATCATCGTCCTGAAAATCAGCCCTGAAATGACTCATTTTGTCAACCCTTGGTATGATTTTCTTTCTTCCAGCCTGCCTCATAGCTCGGAAAAGAACGTATGGATAAGTTCCTCTCAAACCAATTAGTATAAGAAACGGTGCATCTCGGGATCGAACAATAAACTCATCCGTGGGGAAACATTCGACCATCCATTGTACCTGGTCATCTTTCAGATTTTCAAATAATTCTACCCATCCTATGGCGTCCTCTGGCTGAGCGAACATTTTAGGCATTATAGTTCATACGCCTTGGCTAGTGGAAGGCGATGTGATCATCCTAGTCTCTGCGTAGGATCTCCTGTCGGTATTCCCCTTTCTGGAGGTGTTCCATGAGCCAGAGATGAAGTAATAAGTTGCAATCCTCAAAATGACTGCCCTTTTGCTAACAGTTGTCCAAGGCACGGTATATCTCAGCAATGATCATGGGCACTATGCTGAAAGTCTGCCCGCCAATTCCTTCCATCAAAGTCTTGGTTACCATGGCCAGTCTGGTGTGGATCCTAGCCTTCTTCATAGGGAACACCATCATTCCCAAAAAGCAAAACATAAAAACGAAGACCCTTCTATGGACATGCCCCAATGAGGTGATGGCGAACTCATCTGAATAGGTGCGGTATGACTTGCTATGGTCGTACCTCTCGTACAGATAGTCGAATGGGATGTAAGAGTCTTTCAAGCATGTTAAGTCTGGGTTCTTCTTTAGTCCCATCATCTTAAGGAAACCCCTTCCTTTGTAATTCTCTGGCATAAGCAAACTCGGAGTCTCCCAAGGAATACCAGCTAAACCTCTTATTTTTTCGAGCAAAGGAGTCATTTCAAGGTCCCCGAAGCGGAACACGGACTTATCACTATCCCAGAACAACGTCGCAACCTCTATGATTCTGTTATTAGGCTGAATTTCTAGAAGAGAAGGCAAATTCCTTAAGTACTTGCGGGCGAGTGTCTGATCACTGGAATGGAGGTCTTTCCACCAATTTAGCAGCCTTGGATGAATGTTGGTTACCATGCCAAATCTTGGGACTTCGTGCCTCATTTTCTGCAAAACAAAGCGTTAGGCCCTTACCCCCATCAGACTCGACTATTTAAACCAATAATTAGCATAGCAAGCACTTTAGTTCTCCAAATAAATGCACAGAACATGGAGGTGTCCGTTTGGGTTTCAAGGAAATCCGGTGGACTTAGGATTTCTTAATGAGTCATTATGTGGACAACATAACTGAATCGGCTAGGTTTGACCATGATGCATGTACAGTTTAAACGGAGTAAGGTTTCTATTGGGGTATTAGACAGGTACCCTTGAAGGGACAACTCAAGAGGGAAAGGCACAGAACCGTCGACTGCACCGCTAATCGACTGGTTTTACCGCAAATATGCCTTTGCCAAATTTAGGGGGTGATAGTATTGGAAGAGCGCAACTACTCATTATAAGCATTGCTATAGTATTTGTTTGACACGAGCACAATATGATGTTGAAGATGCAGTTTACAAGAATGAAACAAATTGACATGTATTTTCACGTTCAAGTTTACAATAATTATTCAAAATTACAACAACATTGATGGGAAAAGCGGTAAATGAAAGTAATTAAAGAAAAAGAAACAAAAGAAACAAGTCAGTTTCAAATAAAAGCATTAAACAAAAGCAATAAAGTCACATATAGCATGAAATGGTAAAATCCTAAAGAATCCTCGGCGGAGTCGCCATGCTGTCGATGCCCCCATTTTCCCTCCCTCCAAAGAGCGAGAAATTGGGTTTACGACATTTGGAAAGATAACTCTATTCCCACTTGGGAATTGGGTTTTGAATTTGGAGAGTCGCCACCTAATGATTATAGTGCATTAGGACACTTTAAGAAAGAAATTAAGATGAAAAACCAGAGTTCGGGTAAGGGCTAGAAATTATCTCGAGGGGAAGGTGTTAGGAACCCCTCAAGATCCACTAGTGTGGTTCCCGGCCATGCTACAATTTTGACTTTAAATACAAACAACAAGTAGACAATAAAGCATTGCAAATACGAGGAAACTTTTCACATAATGGTTGCAAAAAAAAAAAGGTTACAAAAGGTTTAAAGAGTGCTGAAACTTGGGAGAAGTAGGTTTATAATTAAAGAAAAGATACACGAGTAAAGGGGAAGGGGTCAAATAATTGATGAAAGTGACTTAAAAGAAGTGAAAAAGGCGGAAGTTTAAGGGGAAACAATACTAAAATTCAGACAATTAAAAGAAAGATTTTTCATGATAGGTGCAAAGAGTAGAAGAAGAGGTTAAAGAAACTGAAAACTGAACAGCTTTTAAAATTCTGGAAAAAGTAAAATAATAAATAGGGAGGGGGTCCTAGGTTTATAAATCACATGGATCATCCACACAACACTGGTACCTAGTTGTATGCATAGTGTTATCGTGTGATCATCATCTCCACGTCTACCCTTTCCCACCCCGTTAAGGTATTTAAAGCGCGAAATAGTATCGTTACTTATTGCATACTATTACCCGTCCCAATCCTATCAGTCCCGGAGGCAAATGGACTATTAATCCTAAAGGGAGAGGGGTTTGGGGCTTTTAGAAGTTTTCAAAGGACAAAATGCTAAGGCGTAAATCAAAAACACGTAATGCAAACAAAGGGGAAGCAGACAAGCAAACAGGGCTCAAATACGCCTCCATAAATCAGATAGAAGTCGTAGAGTTTAGCATGTCTTACACGTACTGATTTGGTCTTAATTTAAATAAAGCAACAAGCGGACTGGTTCAACGCATATTTTTAGACAGAAAGTCTATATTAGGCTCGCTCGAATGCAGTTGACTAAAACCGATCTGATTGATTAATTAATCCTTTTGTCTAAGTGTTGGTTAGAATTAGGCATGATATCTACAGATTTTAGAAATAATGCAAACTGATTATAGAAAAAGGTTACCAGTTTTAACAGAACAATACGAGTTCAACAGTTGAAGTGGCTTTTATTCAGATTCGAGATTTCCTATAGGCATGTTTTCTATATGTTTACTGATTTTGATACCTTTTCAGACGTTAACAGAAGTCCTATGAACATGGTATCTATATGCAACTTTTATTATTAACCTACAAACTGTTTGCCTGATGACGCTTATATGTGCAGAGATGCGGGAGTCTATAGGCAGTATTTCTATATGTGAATTTGCAGAACAATTAAGCGTTGATCCTATAGGCAGGATATCCATGTGTGAAGATGCAATAAATCAGAAGTTAATCCTATAGGCATGATATCTATGTGTGGAGTTGCAGGAATCAGAAGTGAATCCTATAGGCATGATATCTACATGCTTTATTGTAGAAATTAAGAAGTTAAACCTATAGGCATGATTTCTATGCGTGGAGTTGCACAAGTCAGAAGTTAACCCTATAGGCATGATTTCTATGTGTGAATTTGCAGAAATTATAGATAAATCCCTATAGGCATGATCTCTACCCTTACTGCATAAAAAATAAACTCCCCCTCTCCTTTGCACTAAATTCCTGAGTTTATACAAGTTATTACAACCCCAAAATAAATAAAACTGGAATTAAAAAAAATATCAAGAATCCTCAGCTACATCCGAGCAGCCTAATTCAGACTTAATGCCTAATAATATGAGATTGAGCCAACTCCGAGATCCAGATTTCCGAGCCTTCTCTCATCTAGGGTGTTTTAGAAATCCAAGGGATTTCAGGAACCCCAGTCAGTGCATACACCCAAGATGTTAATCAGAAATTGAGTTGTTCAGTGTGGAAGGGCCAGCCCTTATGTGTCCAAGTTCAGAGGGAGCTCAGGGGTCCCAAGGCAAGGCTCACACAAGAGGGGTAGAACCTAAGTTCTAAGAGTGAAGTGCAAGTGCAATAAAAAGGGGGTAGGGAATACCCAGGCAGGCTGGTGGTCATGCCCAGTCATAAAGTAGACTGGCACACCCCTGACCAAACCTGTTGGTCAAATATTTAGAGAGTAACAACCTACTGGAGGTCAAACTATGGCCTGAGCAATAACTAAAATACTGTTAGGCCAAAGCTGTTACTCAGCACACACAATAAGGGAATAGGGATGGGAAATTGACAAAGCTTAGGGCCCAAAGGGCCCAGTTTATATCCATGGACAATAACTTCAAATATTGTCATGTTTCTAAACCATAACTTAAAGCACAGAAGGGGATACGGGGGTTTGAGATTCATAACAAATGACTGACAGAGTGCACACACATAGACAAATATTAATTTACAAGGGAAAGAGAACATAGTACAACATGCTAGTGTCATATCTGGACTACAAACATGAATGGAAGTAGACAGGAATGACAAACTGGAGCAATAAAAAAAAACATGTTGTTGTTGAGGATTGTAAATTAACTAGGACATACTAGTAGAGAAGTAAAGTGCAGAAAAGGTGAATCAAACAAGAGTTCACAGTCTAGCCTTGGCTTTCAGCCAGCTAGACAAAGCAATAGCACAAGTAGCAGTAAAGAAAGAGAGAGTTTTAAGAGTAAGAGTGTATTTTTTTGAACTCGAGTTGTTCGTGTGTAAAGAAAAGAGAATAGGATATTTATAGTTTTGAAAACGAGTGAAGAATAAGGTAATAAGTAAAGTTTTAACATAAACATGGAAATCATCACAAGTCTGAATCAATTAACACAAGACTTCCCTTTAATCAAGGGATTATTGTTCAAACGGATACTAACAGGGTCGAGATAAGGAAAGAAAATTAGTTTGTAAGCAGAATGGTTGTTGCTATAAAAGAAGCAGTAAAATCATACAATAGGTGTTTAAGTCCAAATACAGGATTGTACTTATTTTTGAAAAGGGTTTAGAAAGGCCAAACAAGGAAAGCGAATCAATTAACACTTGACAGGAGAGTTAAAATCAGAATTTCACGAAAGGAAAAGTTTTGAAATCAATTACGAGTTTGAAAAAAAATCAATCACAGAAGGAACTCAGTATATAAATGAATGCACAAGTAATAGACACTCGAAGCCACACTATGACAAAAGAACATCATATAGTAGTAGCTCAAAAGAAAACACTCGAAGCATGATAGTCAGGTTTCAGTGTTAAACAATAGAGAAGAAGATCAAAGCATGCAAAGAGTTGAGTGAAAACTATACGAGTTGCATAAACAATTTCAAAGAAATCGAATAGTCCCTAAAGAACTAGGGTTTTCGAAAATCAATCGAGTTTAGAGGAGATAAGCAGATAACCAAATAAACAGATTCAGAATATCGGATAAGCCCCCAAAAATTAGGGCTTTCACTATGCTAACTCAGGTATAGAAGAAGGGTAAATCAAGCGAATATTAACAAACAGAAACTCAAACAAAATCCCAAAATTAGGGTTTTCAACATGCTAACTCAGATAAAAATAAGGTAAATCAAACGAACATTACCAAACAGATTAAGAAACTGAAACAAAATCCCAAAAATTAAGGTTTTCAACATGCTAACTCATATAGAAAACAACATAAATAAAACACAGTAAAACATGTTGAGAATCGGAGAAGAGATTTGAAATAACTTGACATGAAACCCTAGTTGAAGAATAAAGAGTTTCTGAAAGCAAATATTAAAGAAACTTCTAGAAAAATGCATAGAAGGTTCACACACACATAGATACGGAGCAGATCTAAAAATAAATCGAAGGAACCTCAGAGATTAGGGTTTCGTAAGAAACCCAGGTGATGAGAAAGACTTTAGAAACCATCAATCTGAGCAGGAAAGTCGAAGGTCGAATTCGAATAGCCATGAATGGCCGGACAAAGGTTGAAGACGACCGGAGAACAGTCATCAAGCCAAGGCTTGGTCGAAACTCTTCAAGAACTAGTCATAGGACCTTAGAAACGAGCACGCAGAAGCCATGAGAGGCCAGTATATGCCTCCGATGAGCCTGACAAGCCATAGATTAGGGTTTCAGTGAGAGGTGGCGGCTAGGGTTTGAGGTGAGTTGAGAGACAGTTGAGAGAGGAGGGGATTCAGAGGCGGCGGTTGAGAAAAAATGAGATAGGGTTTAGGGGTTGTTTGAATTAAAAAGGAAAAGGGAAGAGGGGAGCCGTTAATCTTTTAGATCAACGGCTGGGATTGAGCGAGTTAAATGGGGACCGGGTTGGGTATGATAGGAAAGGGGTATGGATCGGGTTTCAAGTGGTAATTGGGCTCAATTTGGGGTTAATTGGGGATTAAATTGATGCTATATTTGCAATTGAAATGGCTACATGTTTAATAGCCGATTTTCCCCTTTAATTTATATAAAAATAGTTAAAAAATGATTTTAAATAAATTAAAAGCACTGAACTAATTAATAATATATAAATATTAATCTAAAAATACTGAAAATAATTTTATAATTTTAAATGCCATTAATCGTAATATAGGCTGTAATTGCAATTGTATGCAATTTAGCTTTAAAAATGCCAAATAAATTCGTAAAAATATGCAAAAATTATCTTAATTATATTTTGGTGTAAATGTGAGAATAAAATGAGTTGTTCATCAAAAATGATAATTTTGGAAATAATTATTGGATTTTGTTATATTAAAAAAAGGCAATAAATTGGTTTTAAAATCATTAAAAATGTCAAAACTCTTGGGTATGCTTATATATGCACAAATATGCTATTTTGGAAGTATTTTGGGTATAAAAATACCCAAAATATCAATGATAACAAATTGTTAACAAATTGTTCTCTATCACCAAAGGTATCAACAGTGCCTACTTAAATATCAACTAGTATAGTACCTGCGCGATGCGCGGATAAATTTTAAGAAAAGAAGAGTTTAAAGAGATAATAAAACTATGTTTTTTGCAATTAGAATTAGTGATCTAATACAGAAGGAGTTATTCTAAAATTAATAGATGAATTTTATTGAGAGTAATATAGGTTGGTACGTAAGAATGAATTGCATTATATTAGCATTTGAAGAAAGGTTGGAAAACCTGTGAATCTACTTAATATGTATGGTAATATCCAACACATATAATGGAAATAGAATAGTGAAAAATAAAAGTATAGAGTATAATTTATAACCCATGAAGTCATATTTAGTAGCATTTCATTGTTTACATTATTTATGTTCATCGATGAAATGAAGCAAGATGACAGATAGATAAAGTATTGATCGTTGAAAACTGATGTATTAGATGTAATTTTTTACATTGTATGAAGGAAGATTAGTAAAGGAAAAAACAAATGCTTTGAGTATCATAGAAATATTAAATAGTACTTTTATGATCACTTGCAAATGTTGTTACGTAAGACTGTGATTGTATGTACATTCTTTCCAAAGTAGATTGTGCGACATAATATATTGTTTCGAAGAAGATGTTATTTTAAAGAAATGCATAATTTTTTAATTGGAGTTTTGAATGCACCTATCATCATGAAAGTATTGTAACGCATATGTTGTAATGTTAGGAGTTTTTGTAATTTGTGATTGATCAACTGTACATATAGGTTTTGTATGATATGGATTTTGAAAAATAGCTGCTCCTTATTGTAAATATATCTTGTAGGTGATAGATTAAATTCTACTCATAAGTCATCGCAACACAGTAGTAAGATATAGTTTCTTATCATAAGAAGTAATATAAGATAATGGATCCACCTTCAACCGCATTAATAAAATGGAATTAAGGATGAGAATATGTATTATAGTGATTCCAAATACTATTAATGTTTATAATGTACGATGTCAAATTTATATATACATAAACACCTTTATAGAAGACCGTCTTGTAAAACTTTAAACTCAAAGTTTTATACGCCATGCAAAGAAAATTAAGTCGTGTACAAATTATTGTTGTATGTTTCTTCCGAAACTATTATTTTGTATGAAAAAGATAAATATCTATGTTAATTTTACTTATAATAAAAAACTTAAGTTAAGTTTGTAATGTAATTTATAAAGGTATAATGTAGTGTAAGTATATTTTGGAAGAATTAATATTTGTAAGTACGTAAATTAAAATTTAGTCGTCGTAAAAATTTGATTTCAAATTAGGCGAAACAGATTATAAAGTATTACTATACTGTAGAATTATATATAATGAACTAAAGAGCATAAAGTAAAGTTTTATTGATGCATTTTCTTATTCAAGACATTGTCTATCTTGTTAAACTTGGCTTATTTAAAGGAAGAATTTAGTGTTATTCCATTATATTTTACATTTAATGTTACACTCCTAACAAACAAATACAATAAAATGATAGATAATGTTCCAAAAAAATAATAAACTTTCATTAATTATAAATTTAAAGGTAGTTGTACAGACGGTTTTCCCACTCAACTTCAAATTTAACAACATAAACCCAAAATGGTTCACTTGGCCAAACTTCGTGATAAATGTCAGCTAAGATTGTACCTAACGGTTGACCAAGTGAATCTACCAAAATGAGTAAAGCTTCCCAATTTAATAAATTAATTTTGTGTATAGATTCAATGAGATGATCTCGAGTAATTTGATAATTTCTAATTTGTTCGTCTAATGAAGGCCTAAGCTGTCTAAATTTTTTATTTTTTTCCCTTCTTTTCGCCCTTTTATCTCTTAACATATTTTGTATAGATGTTGGAATTTTCTTGATAACTTCAGCCTTTGAGTCTGATTTATTGTACGAATAAATGCTGCGATGGCGAAACCTTCTACGTTGGCCCTTTTGTTGAATTTGGTAACTCGAACTTAGATTAATTTGAATCAGTTCCTGTTTAGCCATATCTGAAATAAAAGGAATAAAACAATAAGCATCTGTATAACAAATCGTTGTGATAATTTTTGAAATGCATATTAGTTGGAAATAATAAAGGATTTATATAAACATTTAAAATAAAATTGTTAAAGTTTATGAAGGAGAAACATGTATACGGGATATAAAGCTTCCTTGGTTTTCCATGGAACGGCAACAAAAAAATATAAATAACAATGTGGTAATTTTTTGAAAATGTTAAAAATGTGTAATTTGCAATATTAAAATGAAGTGGTAAAACGTTATAACTTACAACAATTGTAGGCATGTAAAAAATAATGTAAAAACAGACTCAACGTTATGGTAAATTACTATATGAGTATTTACGTACGCAATGTAATCTAATTAAGTTTACTAATAAAATGCAAACACAATTGAATTTTTACATAATAAAATACCCCAATCACATAAAATATAGTAAATTCATGTAAAGAAATCTATGATATATTTAAATTAAAAACACTCAGCAGAACTGATATAATTGGGGTGGTGAGTTTGGATGTTTGCGTATTAAAAAATATAGTTGAATTTGTTAAAAGAAAATCAACCTTCTCTACTATAGTTACGGTAGATGTAATTTCTTAAGTTTAAAAAAGAACTCTACATCTCAATTAAAATCTACATATGAATATATTAAATGTAGGAAAGTAAAGGATCATTGTAGTAACAGAAAAGGAACCTGAAATAGAAGTTGATCATTGCTGGAGCTTAGTGCATTCAATTATTTTTTATCAATCATAATAACGCTAAACTTCTCTATTTATAATTGCTATGTTAACCGCTGAAAAATTCGAAAATATGAAGTAGTGGCTAGATGTGAAGTAGTGGGGAGAAAAATGAGGATTGTTGATGGTAGTGGGAAGACGTGTGTGAAAAAAGGTAATTGAAACAACTGCTTATTCAAATTAGAAGAGAAAGAAAACTGTGAGTATTAAAAAAAAATTGACAGCAATAGAATAAATAGGATAATTCCAAGGATAAGGCTACAGATGGTTAAAATTTGTCTATAAACATACGAACATGGTGCACCTTATTATTTCATTGCCTTTATGTATAGTTGAAGTGTAAGTGAATTAAAATTGTTAAAATGAAGTGCTGAGTAGGTTTACACGTTCACAAATTCTTAACATAACGTATATACGTCGTATCATATTAACTATTATATGAATGATGTGTTAAAAATAAAAAAGCAATTACTGAGTTTGCAACAAACTTTTTATATCGTATACTTATAATAAAAAATGACATAGTGAATAGGGAATTAAACATCAGGAAATGGTATTGTTATATGTTTTTATTCGACAATTTTTTTTCAATACAGTTGATCATGTTATTAGTATAGTGGGTAAGTAGTTATAATGGGTAAGTGAGGAGGTATTGTGAAGGGAGATGTGCAGAAGAGGTTTGAAAAGTTGGAGAAGTAGTTAATTTTTATTTTTGTCTAACCAACTGTGTGGAGGAAATGGTTGGGCTGTTAGGAGGTTTATGTGGCAGTGTCAATAAATGGGGGAAGTGGTAGATTATTATTAAGTTATTGCTGAAAATGGGTGCAAACGTATATGATTTTGTAATAAGGTTAAATTAAATTGATAATACGGACAGTTATAACCTGCTGCAACCGAACATGACAAAGATTAAAAAAAACGTGCTCCTTTCAGTTGAAACTTTGGCAGCGCAAGTCTAAGGGTGTGCGTTTAAGTTTTAAGTCAATAAATTTTACCCTGTTGTGTGTATATAAACTAACGCTTCATAGAAGGTGAAAGGTTGGAAGGATTTAGAAGTACCCGCTGATAATTGACAAAGAAATTTCTGAAATTTAAGAATGGTTTAGCTATATATCAACGTACTTTAAATCAAATGCTCGTTAACTACTTGAAACTTGAATAGTTATGCAACTTAAGTTGATTTAACAGCTATATTTTATTAATTTTATCACATTGTGAAACGTTAAGACAAAGTTAAGATTAGTTAGTGCAGTAGTTTCCTCATCTATGAAAAACAGATAGGGTTCCATGTTTTATGTGGTGCTTTTATATTATCCATGATCATGTGCAAAAGTGTCAGTTCACAAATTTAGAAAGAATCTAACACATGAATTGAAGAAAATATGTAGAACCTGTAAGCTTCTTTTTCAAAGAGAAGATAAAAATAGGACATCGGAATCCTAAACTACACCAATCAAACAACTCAGAGAATGTTGTTACAAATAGGACATCGGAATCCTACACTACAACAATCAAACATGTCAGAGAAGCTTGTGGTTCGTAATACGATAACGTTTTCACACAACATTCAGAGCATAAAGAATCAAATTGAAGAGGAACAATAAAGTTACAGTTTAAGCAGAAATTAGTTGAGTTATATAGGGAAAACAAATACTTGGTATAAAAAGATATTGCAATCTTGTTTATATAAAAGAGAAACTAAAACTAAACAAAGATTTCCAAGTTCATCACATCATAGAATACACAAAAATATATAGCTGTAAAAGGACCTCGTCATGAAAAAAAAGTGAGGACCAAAATGAAGGTTTATTTATTTGATTTAACCAAACCGCGACAACTAAATATGTGCTAAATATACTTTATATTTGTTTAGAATTTTCTGTGATGTTAATCGATGTTTTAAATTATTTTTTTTCAACAGATACTAACTTGTACAACTTACACTGAAATAGATAGCCCAACAGATTGAACAATTGAAATTATGATCATCACAAGTTAATAAATATTGGAAAATGGAAAAAAATAGCAAGATGCTCCGAACGGAAACAGGAGGGGCAGCTTAGTAAGTGAAAATAAATCATTAGAACGTAAATCATTCTTCGAATTGAAATGTCCTTTCGCAATGGTACTAAATGATGAGGGATTGCATATAGCAACAAAACAAACATTCAGCAAAAAGAAAAAATATAAACTCAACTTACAAACTCGGTGGATCATAGAATAGTTGAGTCTACAGTTAGAATTTTCTCTATTTTTATAAACCACATAACGTAGTAACTAAACAACTATTCCAATTAATTTTAACACAAACCGTTGTAAATGAAAATAAAAACATGTTGTACATTTAGATTCGAAGAGAAAAAACGGAGTAATACAATCAAATTGTTAGCCTTTAAAACATATGGACCACTACTTGTAATGTTTGTAAATGGTAAAATTATTTTAAACTACATAAAACTATAGAAATAACTGTGAAATTTTAGATAATTATAAAATGAAACACAATTTTGATTAATACTACATAAGTTAGGTTACTCACTTGCATGCACTCCACTAATTGGCCAATTGTTTTAACTTGAACAATGCCCTTTTCCAACTCATCCGAAACTAAGTAACTTTGTTGTGAGATGGTTTGAGTCAGCCTCTCCGAGTTATTGTCCCTTACTGAAAGCAATCTGTGTTTATGAATGAGTAAAACAGTTACATGTGTACTTTGAAATTATTATTTCAGTGTATAAGCATTGTAATCTATCTAAAAAAATTAATGTATATGTATATTTATTGAACCATATTTTAAATTCATCAGATTGAGGAAAATTTGGATTAATCCACAGCTTTGATGCATTCCATGTATTGCGCACAGAATATGAATCTACAAAACAATGCTTGTGTAAGATATAATGATTAACTCTCACTATGTAATGTTAAATTTAGTAATTGCATTTTACCTTGATATTTATGGGCTTTTATGAGCTGCATAACAACAATAATAGGCTGGTTGTTAGCACTTAAAAGATGAGGTACAACTGCATCAACAAACTCGCCCCAAAATGTAGCAGACAACTTCTTCCTCCTGTGAAATACAAATAACAATGTAATTGTTGAATATGTAATTAACAAATCAATACTTAATTAGTATGTGCATATTTATTCTTACTCGTCATCTTCTAGTTCAACATGCATAAACTTCCTAGCAATTCCACCTTGGTTTTACGTTTTTACCTCACTAAAATTAACAATTTCTCCGATGACATCTAAAGAAAAACAAAATGTTAAAATAAATAGTAGATAAATGTTTAATTAGAAAAGTAACATAAAAGTTATATTACCAAATAATTCACTCTCGTTCACGTCAACCTTATTTATCAATTCATAATATGGTCGTAAATCAAAGATATTCATTGGGAATAGTGGGTCAGTTATTTCAGACAATGTTGTCCATTGAGTGAACGTCAGCCTCAACCTGTGTTTCGTGCTGTTGAACTTCTCCTTATTATGACAAACAATAAAGTTTGCCATGTTATATAATTCAAGCTCAGTAATTTGTGTTTTGAAAAGATGCAAAACTGACTTTCCAATAGAAGCACTTATCCGATCGCCCTACAAAAATAAATATAAATATATTAGTTAACAGAGATTTCAAATTTATAGTAATACTAATTTATACATTAAATAATGTGTGGATACTACTTTATAGTTTTACCACATATTAACCTTTGACATCATTTGTAATTTAGATTTTTTTATCGTCTACAATAATTATGAGCGAATAAGACCAATCTAAAGGGACAAAAAAGAAATAACCATACACAAAATCAATTTCTCCATGTAAAATAAGTGGTCAATATGGCATTAACCCAAAAACCTCACTGTTATTTTTGACAATCATATAAGATGACTAAGTTGTCCACATAATACCATGGTAGTGACATAGTTACATCACCTCACTTATTCCACGTAGAAAGGAAACCTCTTCTCCAACCCGTTTCTTTTTATTTGTTTTTCAAATGCAGAGGACCACAAAATGACTGCTTCATTTTGCAATATACACTATCCACGTAGAGCATTATGTCCCTATAATTTAGTTTTTATTACTACTAATTATGTTTTGTAGATCAACTTTAACAAATATATGCAGCTGTTGTCGTAATCCTTTTTTTTTTCCTCATCCAAAAAAATACACTTGATTTTTCATTCTATCAGAAGTTACACTCTTGTAATAAACACAAATAGATGTTGCAGTTAATATCCTTTCATGGGAAAGAAAACTGTAAACTTAAAGATTTCAGAATGAGTACTAAACAATAATCAAGTACCTATGTTTTCGTCAAAGAGAAAGAAACAGAATTTCGAGGAGCAAGTGATAAGCGAAACAAAATAAATCAGATAACTTATTTTCAACAATAACTTCGTTGATATAATGATATAACAATTTGGAGGACCAAAACAAATATATGTATAATGAAACAACAATTCCAAAACTGAACCCGAATTAGCAAGGTAAAAAAATAGTTAAAATACCCTTTCATCTTGTAGAACCAATTCAATCGAGAAAACAGTGTCTGGATTAAAACGATCTGGTACTTCACACAAACGAACAACACGAACTTTTAACTTCCATTGCATCTTCGAAATAGTTATATCTTTGATGAAATCAATGTGAGTAGCCATCTTTTGCATAGGAAGAAAGTTTTGTAGAAATATTTATATAAGAATGAACATTAGGATTGCAGATTGTGTAGTTGTGGAAGATATATGTATTTCAACTTTTTTACAGTTGCAACACAGACGTGTAAATCACAGTTGAGGGAATGAAATTCTTGGGAAAGTGGGTTGAAGGTATCGTATTTTTCCAGCGTTAATTTAGGTTTACTTTAAGGGAAGATGGAACGGCAGTTAAAAGTCACGGTTAGGAGGTTTTGAAAGGTTTTGTTTTTTATTTTATTTCACCTTTCAACAAATTAAATAATTAAATGGAAAAACTCTGTATAATACAGAAGTTATCAAAGGTCACGGTTATGAAGGCTAATGAAGCGTTTACATTTTAAAAAAAAATATATATAATCTTCCTATCCTAATCGTAATCAAAATAAAATTGTAATTCCTATTTTTTACTTCATATAAATTTGGAAAAAAGTCACAGTTATAAAGCAAAATTAACCGTTTTGATTTACATTTTAAAAAAAAATATTCTTCATATACTAATCCTAACAAAAATAAATTTGTAAGTCCTTTTTTTAACTTCCTATAAATTTGGAAAAAAGTCACGGTTATAAAGAAAAATTAACCGTTTTGATTTACATTTTAAAAAAAAATATTCTTCATATCCTAATCCTAATAAAAATAAATTTGTAACTCCTTTTTTTAACTTCCTATAAATTTGGAAGAAAACTGATGGTTTTGAAGGAATGGGTAGTTTTTTGATTTAAAATAAATTAAATTACTGTTCCTATCCTAATCCTAATCAAAATGTAATTGTATTTGGTTGTTTTTAATTCGTAAAAATTAAGAAGAGAACTGACGGTTTTGGAAGGAATGGCATCAGTTTTTATTTTTTTTTTAAAGCAAAATTGAATCTTCCTCCTAATCCTAATTAAAACAAAATTGTAATTGTTTTTTTTTTACTTCCTATAAATTAGGAACAATGTCCTAATGAGCCACGTGTTAGTTTCTTGTTTTGACGCTTGGCTTCATGAGAAGCTTTTGTCTTTGGCTTTTAATTATAGATAGATGATAACAAATTGTTCTTAGGGCAACAAATTTAACTGCTTCTATTACACCTAAGATATCTTCGGTGATATGATTATGAGGTAAACACCTCTTGATAAATATATCAATATCTGGCTAGGAACTATTATCTTCGAATTATCTGCCCCATTTGTCTTTGCATAACTTGTTGGGTTGTATAGAGAAATTCGAGCATGTAAAAGAACAGAATATAGCCTCTCTGCGTACACATTACCCTCTGCAGACCACACTATGTGAGATTTCACTAGGTAGTTATTGTTGTTGTAAAAACAACAGAATGTTGGATACTATTAAAAGAAATGAAGATACTAAAAAAGGAAGTATTGTGACCATGTTCATCTCCCGCTTTCCTAGCGTCTTATGTCTTACCCCTTTGATGAATTACCTCATCCGTCCAGGACAGATCTTTCCCCTCCCCCTCTCTTCGTCGCCCTTTTGTTCAGTGGACAGCAGGGGTATAACCCATTGCCCATTGCCCATTGCTAAGGCACCTTTTGCCCTATCCTGAATTATAATTCCCAATCCAATGTAAGTTACGACCGTTTGACTGGCAAAAAGTTCCCTCACCCCTGTCCCCTAACCCCATAAAATTTATAGGTAGACATCAGAAGCAGAAAATCGCTCTAAAACATCATGGCCCCAATATGAAACCTACCCATTCCCGAATCTCAGTTGCCTCTGAATCCACTATGACAGATGGAGGATTCTTTTCCTCATTCTGACCGCCTTCCTTTTCAAGTAGAAGTAGACTTAGAGGGTGTTTGGATGGGCTTAAAAGCTGATCAAACCAGCTTTTAAGTATTTTTTTTATGGGATGGAGTGTTTGGATAAAAAAAAAGCTGCTTAAAAAAAGCAAGAAAGTGCTTAAAAAAAGCTAAAAGCAAGAAATTGGTCTACCCCAACTTTTTTTATTTTGGCTTAAAAGCCATTTTGGTTTGACCAGCGAAATTACCCTCCTGTCTCTTATAACTTTTTATAATACCAAAATTGCCCTCGGTAAAAGAAACCCTAAATCATTGTAATTTATAGGAATCTTTTAAAACACTAATATTTATTATTTTACATTTCAATTGAGAAATATTATTT
>MU782487.1:16946-43721 GCA_026770625.1 Nicotiana glauca | reverse complement strand
TAAAAAACTATTTTAAGTAATTATTTAAATTAAAATTAAATTAAAATATAAATTATTTTTTGTTTGCATTACTTATGAATCAAGTATATTGTAGTAATCAGCTCCTTTTATAATGTTAACAGCTTTAAGGATATTTCTGTCTTTTTAATAGAAAAAAGTTCTTACAAGCACTTGTTTACCAAACACTTCAACAACTTTTTTTAAGTTTCAGCACTTTTATCCAAACAGGTAACTGCTTATTTATAAAACAAGTGTCAGCACTTAAAAGCTGCTTTTAAGCACAAATGCTTAAAAGCTACTTTTTTCCAGCTAATCCAAACGGGCTCTTAACAAGCTTCCACCCCCAACATTCAACAATCCAGAGTTTTGGCCCCCTAATTTTGCGGTTTCCTTGAAGCAAAAGAAAGACAGCTCTTTAGTTGTGGAAAAGCGCCGGCTTTCATAGAACACAAAATAGCCCTACCAGCTAGTTATGTCCATTTTCATACACGAGTGCAGTTGCTGAATGGCGAACTGCAATTCATCAGACAAAGAATGGTGGTTTTCTCCTGCAAGAAACTTGCATGCCTTACCATTGACATACACTAAGCTATAGCCAGCTGTAACCTTGACACCTCTCTCCTTAGACAGCATTCTCATTTTGCTGGCATCAACCCATGAATGACCTGATGCATACATGTTTGATGCAAGAAGATAGCCAGCTGAGCTTGACGGCTCGAGTTCAAGTACTTGAGGGAGGGCACTGGCACCAAACTCATAGTTCTCATAGTTCCTACAGGCACTCAAGACCGCCCCCCATGTACTTGCACTAGGCTTTACTCCACCACGTAGCCTTCCTATCAAATTCATTGCACTATCAACCTTTCCAGCCCGAGCTAACAAATCTACAAGGCAAGAGTAATGTTCTAAGCTAGGTTCAACCTCATGATCCCAAATCAACTCCTCAAAAAGAGAGAGCCCTTCTTCTACCAGTCCCCCATGACTACAAGCCGACAAAAGAGACAGTGCTGTTACTTGATTAGGCTTCAGACCACTCATTTTCATCTCAGCAAGTAGGGCTAGAGCTTCATTTGGGAGGCCATTCATACCATATGCTGTGATAATGGCACTCCAGGTAACGACATTCTTGTGTGGAATCAGTTCAAACACTTTTCTTGACAATTCAACAGAACCACATTTCGAATACATATCTAAGATCGCAGTTCCCACTAGTACATCAGATGCCAACCCTCTTCGAATAGCAATGCCATGAGCCCACCTTGATTTTTTCAGGTCTGCAGAAAGAGAGCAAGCTTCAAGAACATGTAGCATGGTAATGGCATTAGGCCGTTGAGTAGTGTGGCTCATCTCTCGGAAAACAGCAATGGCTTCGTCAGGCATGCCACAGTGTGTGAATCCAGCAATCATGGTGCTCCAAGTTACCGCATCTTGCGTTTTCATAATACTAAATTGACTCCATGCATAATTTATGAGATTGCAACTTGCATATGCATCGATCAAAGAGTTTGTAATCAACTCATTCAACTCAAAACCTCGTCGGAGTACTCTGGAATGTATCAACTTGCACTGGTAAGGGTCAAGGAAGGACTTACATAACTGCAGCAGATTGACCAGGGTCACCTCATCGGAATCAACTCCAGCCTTCCTCATCGAATCAAATAAAATTAGAGCCTCAGAATGCTTCTCATTTTGCACAAGTCCTGATAACAAAGAGTTCCAGGATACGACATTCTTTTCGGGTGTTCCGCGGAAAGCTCTCAATGAAGAATTAACATCGTTGCATTTAGAATACAAGTCGATCAGGGAGTTCTGTACAAACAAATCATAACCCAGACCTCTAGAGATAACAAATCCGTGAATTGACTCTCCCATTCTAATGGCCATCAATTTGCTGCAGGCTTTGAGTACGCTTACCACTGATTGTCCGTCTGGGGTTATCCCTAAATCAATCATCCGTTTAAAGAACCCGAGAGCAACAGTTGCTTCCTCGCTTTGGGCATACCCAGCAACCATGACACTCCAAGATATAACGTCTCTGTCAGTCATTTCATCGAAAAGGTTATGCGCAAGCTGCATTCCTAATTCAGCATAAACAATGAGGAGCGAGTTTTGGACAGAAGTTATACTTGAATATCCAGCACGAATGATAGAACCATGAATCATCTGCCCAACCTCAAAAGCTCTAAGATTCCGACAAGTCTGAATGACAAGCACTAAGGTGGAGATGTTGGGTTCAAAACCTGCAGCCCAAGCCTGAGTAAAGAACCACAATCCTCGCCCAGAAGCATCTCGCTCTAAGTGTCCGTGAACGATTACATTCCACGAAACTGAATCTTTGTTGGGCATGCAGTTAAAAACAAGAAGTGCAGAACCCAAATCTCCAGATTTAGCATAGAAGTCCACCATAGAATTACCGAGGGAAGTGAAAGCTAGGAATCCCTGCTTAATCAGAGAACCATGGATAGAGTTGCCATGTAAGGGTGAGAGGTTTAAACATGCTTTGAGAAGGACGGCGAAAACCGAATGGTCTGTCAACTCAAGTCCGCTCTTCTTCAATTCACGGTAGTGGAAAAGAACGTCTTGGGATTTGCCATGATATAGTAATTCTTTCAACCTAGAACACCAGTTACAGTTCCAAGCAGGCGACGAGGAAGGAACACGCATTTAGACGACAGAGGTTTCTTATTGTTTAATTTCAGGGTACTCTCTTCCAACTCTAAATCCAATGACCATAACTCACTATACTGTACCACACGTACCTTCTTCTCCAGTTATACGGAAGCAAAGTCCACGGCTCAATTTTAGAGCTAAAACTCTGCCTCCAACGGTGATTAGCTCTTACTCCGACTGTTATTTAGGAGGTTGGCATTTCAATGTGAATTATTCATGCACAAATTAAAAGAACTTCCTTTTTAGTACTTGTGAAATAGTGCGATGTCAAATTTCCTTTCATGATTCGATCCTACTTCTCATTTCTCCCCCTAGCGGCTGCATTTATACTTGAGGTGGAGCCAAAATTTAAAGTTGATTCTCAACTTACCATTGAACTCGTAGCTAGTTTTAGTTACTAGTTTCACAATTATATATTTACACATATTTAATGAATTTTCTAATTCAATTACTAGATTCGTCTGCACCCATACCTAACACTCTACTCCCACCATTGACTGAGGGATGATCAGTTTATCAGAAAGGTGGATCATTTTTCATACAACTTTGAAGGTCTGCTTTTAGCATTGGACTCGGAATGTCTGTATGTGAAGTGCTAAAAGATGGTAAACACAAAGGATCTACAAGTTAGTTCTGATTGTTAACATTAACAACTAAAAACAGTCTAACAGACGAGTTTTGGACAAGTATGCCATGATCCTTCTCAAGTTAGCTGCAGAAAAAACAATTACGCCCATCTGCAGCTATACTACATCACTAGGGTACTCTGTCGCTTGCCCATGCTCTCCCAAATTTTTTGCTACGGGAAAATTTCAAGTGTGACAAAAGTAAAACCTTTTCCCCTTTTTTCCTATAACAATTGTGAGAAAGAAATCGATTACAAGCAACCTTGAGAAAACATGAATTTACTACTCACTGATGTTGCAAAGTTGAAGGTATGAATTATTGAACATCACATATCTAGACCAATAAGATTTGTACTTGGCAATTGCAAGATCCAACCATGGTTTGTAATTTCCATTGTAGTGAACAACTGCCCCATTTTCTATTGCTGTTTTGTTTAGGGCAGGATCATAACCAAGACCCAAGACATGCCAGCTCCGGTCCAAAGGAAAAGTCAAGTTATAAAAAGTTATCAGCCCCGGAGGTAAGGTCCCAAGTTTCCAAAGTGTTCTATCCTCATTCTGCAATGTAAAATCATAGTCAGCTGAAAGGCTACACAAGGATGAAGAAATTAACAAAATGAATAGGAACTATGAATTTTCTCCTCTAACGGAATTGCTCTTGAACATCAAGTGCATTACGACTCTTTGCAAGAGGAAAGCTAGCATTCTAGACATGGTAGATTCTAAGAGCAAGGTCTCTATAAACATGGTGGATCATAACAAGAGTTTGCAAGAAAGCCATCTAGAGAGCAACAATTCATTTTTTAAGAGATTGTGCACTAAAGCTCAAAGGAAAATGAGCAATCATAGATAAAGGTATGTTTCTTCCTTTTTATGGAGTTAGGGGGTGTTGGGGATAACAAGGGCGTCACCGTAATAAGACTGTTACAATTCTATGTTTTACAAAACTAGAAACAGAGATCACAAAATTAGGTAAATAGGTGATAATAAGTAGACAAGCTACATAGTTTCAGCGACAAATCGGTTTAGCCCTTATCGTGAATGTACAATTTCATCACTTCTACTCAAAACCTAAAGAAGGCACCCAATATTATTCTTAAGTCTAAACAATGCCCGAATTTGCAAAAAGTCAATTTCTATCTCCACCGCAGAACGCACTTACTCAAATACGGTTAAACTTCAACTAGTACCTTAAGAGCCATGTCTGAGACCCCCAATACCGGGGGGAAGGCAGTATATTTCCTCACAAATTATGGCAGTTCAGTTTTGAGCCAATAACATCTATCTACCCTCAAAAAAACAATGGAGCTTTCAGCAATAATTGAAGGTTTCAATCCCATCAGTCTTCCGACTATATTCTACTTAAATTCTTTGTTTTTCATCCTCACTAAATACATTGATTTTCAATAGCAGTTTATCAGTATGGTTTTTTGAGCTGCAGCACTTTCACGGAGTTTCACCTCATTTGACCATCCAAAGCAGCAGCAAAAGCATCTTTAAAATTATAGTATCTAGTGTGTTGCACTACTGTCTTAGTTTTCAAATACAATCATATAAACTTGAAACTAAGATGGAGATCAATGTGATGACTGTCTAGCCTTTAGATAAACCTCCAGGAAGCAGGAGCTGTTAAACTCACAAAAACCTATATGAAATTGGGAGAGATTGGTATATTGGCCCATCACAAATGATCCATTAGCTCTTTTTTTTCTTTTTTCTTTTTTGAGGTAAAAAGGAGATCGCTGAAAATTAACACACAATACCGGTAAATAAAACACATGAGATCTTTGTAGAGTCATTTTCTTCTATTCAAATTGTAGTGGGTCAAAGAAGATCATTTCCTCATGTAAAACATTCATTATGATAATATCAAAGAACTCAGCTCATTGTGTCTAGAAGAACCAACAAAGAATATATAATATTAACTTACCATTTCCTGCCAATGATGATATATTCCTGTAATGTTGCGCCTCCTCCATTCCTTCAAATCAAAGATATTCATGCCAAATGCCCAGCCACAAGCATTTGGATCAAAATTTTCAGATATTTTCGGGTTCGAGAAGTTAAGATATTTATCAAATCTATGGAAGCTTTCCTTGCATGTCTCCACGGCACCATTGACCATCCCTTGTAGGTCGACAGACCAAAGAGGCGTTAGATCCTTTTGAACAACAATATCATCATCCAGAAACAAGATCTTCTCCAGCTTTGGGTATACTTCAGGAAGGTAAAACCTAAGATGATTTAGCATTGACAAATACTTTGGGTTCCTATATTTGAGATTGTCGGTGCCAGTTGTAAGGGAATTCGACTGATGTGCCTTGAAATAATACTCTATCATTCTAGCAGATTCAAGCTGTCGTAGTACAGGGCAGTAAGAAGAATTAAGCCATGTAAAGTCATCCACATTCTCAACATGAATTGTTGCGCCAGCAGGTGGATTGACAAGGAACCACATTTTCATAGCTAGGAAGTTCAATTTGTCTGTCACTATATGGAAAACGTGCTTTTCAGGCTCCTTTGCGTGCAGTGTAGTAGAGTTCACAACAACAGATGTGGCTAGGACATTATCAGAAAATATTGCATAATGATACAGAGAAGGATCTTCAAGTTTTTCCTTGTTTGGAAATCCTCTCTCTTCATATCCACGTAGGAAGTAGTCCGTCGTGAGAAGCAAGGGAAGACAATGCAAAGGCCTGGGAACTGTTTTAGCAGCCAGCTGTATCAAGAATGCACTCCTTTTCTTCAGTAGACTTAGACCAGTTTCAGCCGACTGAAGCATGACCCTTAGTTTCCTTGCTAGTGTTATGCAATCGTATAGTTGATCTTTCGCAGCAGCTAGAACATGGCCCATATCCTTTGCTCTGTCAAGTGCACTGTAGATAAACCTAATATTAAAGACAAAACCTAACATGTAAACTTCATTAACGAAAAGTTGAAAGCACCAACCTTGGTAGAAGTTCAGCATCAGAAGTGGCCTCTCCAATTGCAAGCTGATTTACTCTAGAATGTATTATCAAAGAATCATACAGAGCATCTTCATTCTTAGCTTTTGCAATGGTAGCGTAAGCTCTTGCCATGATTAATTGGTCACGCATAAGTTTAAGGGTAGAGTCAGAATTGGGATTTTCATATTCTTTCCTCCATATATTGTATTTACCTTTGCTAGTTGTGTCAAGCTCTTTAGCTCGCTGAATAGCAGCATCTTGGATCTGGTCTTCAATTTCCTTATCTTGTTGGATCAGCTCTGCAGTCCGTCGTTCCTTTCTTTCATTTCTTAGCCTCTGAAGCATCAGGAAGTATCTAATGAATCCAAATGACTGAAAAAAGAACATGAATGACAAATGTAGAGATATAAGAATTTGCCACCTGGCGCTTGAGTTTGATTGGATGAAGCTCAGATGCTTTTTTATGCTCCATGACAACTGCATACTGATTTTCATTTACGTTAGAGTGCTCAATATTGACCTCAAACTTATCCGGTGTCTGAGACTTCCCTTCCACTTCCTGAGAACAAGCAGTAAAAAGAATTGCAGTCTACATGAACAAATATAAAAACTACTATATCCTCTTCACTTCGAGAAGATGTAGTGTCCATTTAATATCAGCAAGTAAAGTAAACACACACCTTGGAACTCTTTTTCTGATCACCATCCTCATCACTAGGATATCTCCAAACCCATGAAGTTGACAAGTCCTTGGAGTTTATACTCCTAGTTCTAATAGCACCATTAGCATCAGTGTATGTTACAATGATGTCAATATTCTGCATAAAAGAGCAAAGAGATCATCATGGTATGGTATACAAAGATTAAAAGTAAATAAATGTAAAGGAGAAAAGAATTTTCTAGTCATCATTAGACTATTAACCTAAAACCAAAAGATAGGTTGATTACTTTCTCATCAGGACGAGCAGCAGTCATTCGACCTTGTTCCTGCCAAGAAATTGCAGAGTTTACAGCACATACAGGCGAAAGGGATGCAAAAATAGAAGCCAATTTTTCATAGAGGCAGAAGTCTTGAAAGACGTAGATAATGGCTTTCAAGTAAACCAAATAAATTATTGTATTACCTTTCTATTAATGCATTGTGGACAATCATATGAGGGGAAAAGACCTTTAAGCTCTCCCTGGCTGGAAATAGGAGGAAGAGAAGAGAAGTGAAAAGGTAACACATAGAAGTCGGGTAAATAAGAAGTAGTAACAAACTAGGTAGCATTACTTGCAGCAGCAAAATTGAGTAAACATGAAGATAAGTATGATGCACGAGTAATCCTTACAGTGATGATACATTTGACAATTCTGCTCGGGCAGGTTCAACATGTATAACCTGAATAAATAGAATAAGAAGAGTAAGAAAATAACAAAATGAGAAAAGAGAGCTAAGGTAAAGCCCATTATCTATTGGAAGAAGTATGATACACTCCTACAGTAAAATTTGAATCACAAGAAGAAGAAAATAGAACCACTTTAAATAGTCTCGACGAGATCCAGGCCACATCAACACGATAAAAGTAGAGTGAAAAATGAAAACATAAATTTCAGGGAGAAACAGAAACATAGACGCGCAACGATAATATTGAGAGAGAAAGATCTAAAGAAGTGAATTACCAGGAAGAAGATTAACAAAGTCGGGGAGATGAAGGATCCTCTAAAACGAGCCCTCATGACCGGCCGACCCAAGAAGAAAGAAGAGGCCTCTGCTCTAACAGTGGGTGGGTGGGGATCAAATCAATAATCAATTACAGTACGGACGGCATTATTCTCTTCACATTCAACCTTAGCAGCTCAGCTCAGCTGTGCCGATGAACATACAAATCTCAACGGAATGAGATAATCAATACAACTTCCTCCCCTTGTAATAATTTATTATAAATGCCCTCTCTCTTATATTTACTAAAGTTGCTTTGGCTATTTATTAAGGGGCAAACGAATTTCTACATTTTAGCATAAATAAAATTGCCACTTTCAGCAACAATTAGATTCTTGTCCTCCGCCTAATTAATTATTATATATATATATATATATATATATATATATATATATGAATAAGGTATGTGTAGCCTTCTCATTAGATTAATTGTATTTTACTGGGTGTTGTTGTTTGTTGTGATCATTTTAGTTTAATGTTGGGTAATTGTTAATGCTATTCATGTTATTGCTTAAGATAACGCCTACTTATTTAAAAACGAAAAATCTCTCTTTGTATCATTTTAGTTCAAAATTCAGGAATTGTAGTGCTCTTCATGTTATTATTCAGATAATGCCTATCATCTTTTTTTATATAATACATAACTCTAAAGAAAAAACTTACAAGTTCAATCATTGTAAAACACGTAGGTCGACAAAGTTGATGAATTGGCTGGTGCCCGGTAGTAAGTTGAAAAATATAGAAGAGAACAAACATTTTACTCCATTTCAAAGGTTAAGTTCGTCCCACTGCATTCCTATCACCTTCCAGCAAAAACTGTGCGTGGAATATTATTGGGTATGTTGTTGTCCTTGTATCCAATATTGGTAAGCCTTAGAGCCTGTTTGGATGGGCTAAATTAGGAATTCTAGCTTTTGTTTTTTGGCTTATTTTTGTCATTTTAGCTTAAAAATAAGTGCTTAAAATTACTTTTTTACTTTATCAAATACTACAAAATGGCTTAAAAGCTATTTTGGCTTAAAAGCACTTAAATAAGCAAATCCAAACGGGCTCTTAATTTTGTCTGATTATTTACATTTCTACTAACTTAGAACGTTGCTTCAGCCCCACCTTGTCTTCCAGGTTCCTGGACACCTATTCTGGTTACAACCAAATTCTAATGGTAGAAGAAGACCAAGAAAAGACTACCTTCATCACTCACCAAGGAACATACTGCTACAGAGTCATGCCGTTCAGGCTCAAGAACGTAGGAGCGACGTACCAAAGCTTAGTCACCAAAATGTTCAAAGAACAACTCGGAAAGACTATGGAAGTCTACATCGACGACATGCTGGTAAAGTTGAAAAGGAAGGAGGATCACATTGGTCATCTGAAGGAAGCCTTCGAAATATTGAGGTGATACGGGATGAAACTTAATCCCGATAAATGCGCCTTTGGTGTAACCTTAGGGAAGTTCCTTGGCTTTTTAGTGTCGCAAAGGGGTATCGAGGTCAACCCGGATTAGATCAAGGCCATCGAAGGAATACCGGAGATGTTAACCAACAAAAAGTAGGAACAAAAACTGACAGGGCGAATAGCCGCCCTGTCGAGATTCATCTCACGATCATCAGACAGATGCCAATAAGTTTTTTAATGTACTAAGGAAGGATCACGGGCTACAATGGAATTCGGAATGCGTTGACGCCCTAAGAAAACTGAAAGCGTATCTGTCCTCGCGGCCACTACTTGTCAAGGCAGACCCGGGCGAATGCCTCCTGGTGTATCTAGCGGACTCGGAAGTCGCGGTAAGTGCAGTTATGGTCCGCGAAAATAAAGGTACGCAATCTCAAATTTATTATATCAGTAAAACCTTAGTTGATGCCGAAACAAGGTACCCCCACCTTGAGAAACTAGCTCTGGCATTATTCGTAGCTTCACGAAAGCTTAGACCGTATTTTCAATGCCACCCCATAAAGGTAGTAACAACCTCCCCCCTTAGGGGTATCCTACACAAACCCAAACTATCGGGTAGATTGGCTAAGTGGGACATAGAACTAAGCGAGCACGATATAACGTATCAACCGCGAACTACTATAAAGTCGCAAGGGCTCGCCGATTTCGTCGTCGATTTCAGTGCGAAAATATTGCCTGAGGTAGAGCAGGTGGCACTCTGCGCTTTCGCACATTCCGACCTCTAGGTCCCAGTCCTCGAAGTCCCTACGGGCGAAGTGATTCGCCAATCCATACGGTTTCCCGAAATGACTAACAATGAGGACGAGTATGAAGATGTGATTGCATGGTTAAAACTAGCCCTCAAATATGGCGCTCGACGACTTGTCCTCCATTGCGACTCCCAACTCATGGTGGAATCAAGTCACTGGTACTTTCCAAATCAAGGAGCAGAGACTACAGAAGTACCAGCCGGAAATTCACAAACTGCTACCAGAATTTGACGAATGTCGTCTCGACCAGATACCTGGGCGCAGAATATCAAAGCAGATGGCCTCACCAAGCTAGCAACAGAAACCAGAAATATCAACAAAGAAAATATGGTCACCCTTATCCATTCGTCGATAGACCAGGTCGAGGTACATTCCATAAACCTAACTTGGGACTGGCGCAACCTTATCGTAACATATTTGTAGGAAGGAACACTCCCACAAGACAAGAAAGAAGCCAAGAAGCTCCGAACACAGGTAGCTAGGTACAACCTCGTAAATTCTGATCTTTACAAAAGAATGTTCCGCAGCCCCCTGGCCAAATGTCTTGGGCCAAATCAAACAAGGCGATTACTAGAAGAAGTACACGAGGGGCATTATGGCGCCTATAAGTGCAACCGTGCCCTCGTCAGATGCCTCATCCGCGCAGGATACTACTAGCCCACCATGAAAAAAGAAGTCGCAGATTATGTCAGGAAATGTGAGTAGTGCAAAAAATATGCCCCTATGATACACCAAGCAGGAGAACTCCTACATTCCTTCACATCGCCATGGCCATTCATAAAGTGGGGGATGGATATCGTCGTACCCCTACCAACAGGATGAGGTAAAGTACGTTTCCTTTTGGTTTTAACTAACTATTTTTCTAAGTGGGTGGAAGCAGGTGCATACACTCAAATACGTGAGCAAGAGGTCATCGCCTTCATATGAAAAAATATAATATGCCGCTTCGGCATCCCCAAAGAAATCAGTTGTGACAACGGGCCTCAGTTCGTTGGAAGGAAAACAAACAAGTTTTTTGAGGAATAGCACATCAAGCGAATACTCTCCATACCCTACCACCCCGCTGGCAATGGCCAAGACGAATCATCCAACAAAATGATTTTGAATGTATTGAAAAAGAAGCTCGAGGACGCCAAAGGGCTATGGCATGAACTAATGCCAGAAGTACTGTGGGCGTATCACACCACGCCAAAAACTGGCACAGGCGAGATGCCATATTCATTAATCTACGGGACTGACGCGGTCATACCCGTCGAAGTCGGAGAACCTAGCCTAAGATACTCCAACGAGAGCGGACCAAGTAATGACTAAAGTAGGTTACAAGACCTGGATGAAGTCGAAGAGCGAAGAGATATGGCTCACGTGAGAATGGTAGCCCAAAAGCAACAAGCAGAAAGGTACTATAACAAGAGGGCCAAAATACGACCACTCAAGGTCGGAGACTACGTCCTCAAAGCTAAAACTCAAGAAGTGAAAGACCCCAATGAGGGAAAACTAGGAACAAACTAGGACGGGCAATACAAAATCACGGCCGCAACAAACAAAGGAGCATTCCGGTTAGAGACAATGGAAGGAAAACTACTCCAAAATAATTGGAACATCGCCCATTTCAAATACTTCCACTTCTGAAAAGAGGCGCCGCCTAAGTCATACTCTTTTTCCCTCATCCGGGTTTTGTCCTAATAGGTTTTTCTTAGTGAGGTTTTTAATGAGGTGGCAAGGGAGACGCCTATAGGTCCGAAGTATTGTTTATTACTCCGCCCATCGACGTGATCTCCAAGCCAAGTAATGAAGGGACTAGGTATAGATAGCCATTGCATTCATTGAATTTACAAAGTCGACATGTACTTCCTACATGAACATAATCAGATCTCCAATGTATGAATGAAAATCCCAATGGTTAAAGCAATTGACAAAAGCATGAGTTCGATTTATAATCAAATCTCCAATGTACGAATGAACATCCCAATGGCTAAGGCCATCGACGAAAAACGAGTTCGAATTCACTCGAAATACAACGGGATACTGCTTCGACGCCACATCGAAAGTAGCATCCCAATGGCTAAGGCCATCGACGAAAAATGAGTTCGACTTCACTCGAACTACGACAGGATACTACTTCGACACCAGATGGAAAGTAACATCCCAATGGCTAAGTCCATCAATGAAAAACGAGTTCGACTTCACTCGAACTACGACGGGATACTACTTCGATGCCAGATCGAAAGTAACATCCCAATGGCTAAGTCCATCGATGAAAAATGAGTTCGACTTCACTCGAACTACGATAGGATACTACTTTGACGCTAGATCGAAAGTAACATCCCAATGGCTAAGGCCATCGACAAAAAATGAGTTCGACTTCACTCGAACTACGAAAGGATACTACTTCGACGCCAGATCGAAAGTAGCATAAAAATGGCTAAGGCCATCGACGAAAAATGAGTTCAACTTCACTCGAACTACGACGGGATACCACTTCGATGCCAGATCGAAAGTAACATCCCAATGGCTAAGGCCATCGACGAAAAATGATTTTGACTTCACTCGAACTACGACGGGATACTACTTCGACGCCAGATGGAAAGTAGCATCCCTAGGGCTAAGTCTATCGCCAAAAGAAAAGGGTCCGACCTCACCTGAAGCAAAATCGGCTTAATAGTTTGACAAGTACTCGAGATACCATAAATATTACAAATATCGTCACGAAATTGACAAAACAATTCCTTCATTACAACAAAATATTACTAGCACCTATCTTTACAACGGGCTTAAGCATGCCCATACAAAAATCCTGAAGCAAAAAGTAAATACAAACCAAAAATTACACATCATCCCCGGTTGGATACGCATCTTCATACCGAGAGTCAGAGGCAAGACGGTTCGCATCATCAAAATTTATATTATCCCCGTCATGCGTAAGAGGGTCATACCCTCATACCTCGTGAGTTGCATGAGCTTCAGCACGTACGCCCTGAAGTTCTGCTTCAGATGCTATCCCGTCAGCACGAAGAGCCTCGTACACATCGAGTCAGGCCTCAGTATGAACCCACAACTCATATAAATGATGAGGTGAGGCACGAGATGTAGAATGTTATGAGCATCGACTCGCATCCTCTATTCTCAGTAAGGCCACTTGCCCGATCAACACAGATAGCTCCACCTCCAACTCCTTAATATGACCCTCAAGACCCGCCACCTTGAGCACGGATGCCTCTTCCTCCTTAGCCCGCTCCAACCTACAGATACGGAGGGCATCTTCCAAGACCGTCGCTTCGAAAATAATGGCCGTCAGCCTATTAGCACTCACATTCAGCTCAGCCTTAAACTCGTCAAACTCCACTGACTTCACACCCAACTCGTTAGTCAAACTGGCCACATTTGCCTGCAGGTCGGCGTTCTCAGCCATCACACTTCTACTTAACTCAAGCTCGTCCTCCTTCATCTTAAGGGACGCCTCGAGTTCGCTATTGCGAGCCACGACTTTCATGAGATCTTCGTCCCGCTCTCTCAACTCCTCGACCGTGCGTGCCAGTTGGTCTTCCCTCTATTTAAGCCCCTCACGAAACAATTGGAAGTCAGGATCGTGAGTGTAGATGTCGGCCATCGCACGGTGCTTGGTGCAGTATTTTTTATATTTGGAAGACATCTTCCCGTGGATGGTCGTTCTTTTTCTTTCCCGACGCTCACGCTTAATCTCCATGATAAGGGTCTGCCACGATGAGAAAAAGTTAACAATGAAGATAGGCTGAAAACAACGACAAAAACCCAACGACAAAAGGGAAATAAAAATTCCACTTGCAAAGCCATGCCGGCAACGCTCCGAGACAACTCCACATCGCTAATCGTTCTGAGCACCTCGCTCTGGGGAGCAGCACATAAAGGGGCTAAGGCAGATGCCACCTGTTTGTAGTTCGACAACAAGTTATAGTCCCCAGGGATAACTATATGCCAATCAGAAGCCTCCATCCTGACCTCTACATGAGTGTGGCATTCCACAAACTCATGAACATCCTCCAGATCAATATCCGAACCTGAGCCTTCGCCCTCAACACACTGGCCCCTCCAACTTTGGACGACGTGCCACCCTCAGCAGAGCGCACAGAACCACCTCCTAGGTAAACCCCTTCCGTTTGGGGAGACCTCCCCGCCAAGATGGTATCGGCCACAAATGTGGGCACAGGTGCCGTCTGCGATGCACCATCCCTACTTCTACCAGTATCTGATAAGTCGGGATTTTAACATGTTTTATGCCCCTACTTGCCTATGCTTTGGTTATAAATTGCTACAAAATAGTCCCAAAATGCTCATAAGTTGTGCTTTATTGCAGGGTTGATCGACAAAGTGACGAAATGTCAAAGATCGGCTCAAAAGGAGTGAAACCTGCTCAAGTATCAAAGATTAAGTGAATTGAGGAGAAGAGGGCCTAGTGCGGACCGCGCAAAAGTGAATGCGGCTGCACTAGGAGCTTCAGAGAGTTGGTATAATCAGTCTGAAGGGTACGTAGCCGCGGTACATTTCTTACGGTCCGCGATCAGGCTCCGCGGACGCACTACTCTTTTTTGTGGTCCGCGGAGATGAGGTTTAGAGAGGTTGACAAATGGCCAAATCCAAGCAATGCGGTCCACGGTCATACTTGTGTAGACTGCGCCCACTCCCTCCGCGACCGTGATACACTTCCACGCGGTCCGTGATCCTCAAGTTTAGAGAAGCATAAATGTGAAGTCCAAGAGCCAGTGCGGCCGCGGTCCATTTTGTGTGGCCCGTACTGACCCAACAGGGGTATTTTTGTCCATTTTTTCTAACTAAGTATAAATAGAATATTTTACTATTTTTAGGTCAAGTTTGATATTCCAGACTTAGCTGCGCTCGTGATACTCAATTTTGTAGCCATTTTTGGCACTTTTGCTTTTCATTAACGATAGATTATTGTAGTTTCTTCTTAGTAATCAATTACTACGCTTAGTTCTTCATCTATTTCTTCAATTTTTGTATCTAGCATGAATAGCTAAACCCACTAGCTAGGGTTGTGGCTCAACCCGTAATTGATGGGTGTTGCCATCTAGGGTTAGATTGACTATGGGTGTTTGCTATTTGGGTTCATTTTATGTTTTAATTTCGAATTTCTGGTTGCAAACACTGATTCAAGCTTTGTGGGTTTAACTCCTCTTGAGAAAGAGAGTCTATGACCCCAAAATTGACCCAACAAGGAATTGGGATGGACTCATGAGAAATGATAGTCCCAATTAATGGTTTAAATCTCAAGAGAGTAATCAACCTACTTGAACCCTAGTTGCTTGACCTAATTTGCCTACCCATTTAGTCTTGATAGAGTTAATTGGGCAAAATCACTCTCTCTACCGAGAGGTGTGAGAGTGGGTAAAATTGTACAACGGTTGTAGCATAATCCCCAAATATATCAATCGAACCTTAGTAACATCTACCCGTCAATTAGCCACCTAGGTAGTGTCACGACCCTAATGCCTTTCTTCTGAGTAGATACAACTTTAGCAATCATCTTGTAGCTTAATTTAGTTTCAAATTGGTAGTTGATAATAATAGTTATAATTGAAAAACCAAAAATGAAAATAAGTTCATCTAAGAGAATACACATAACTCTATACTAAGTAGATACCCGAATTCCATTCTAGCTCCCTGAGGATTCGATCCCGACCCTCATATCAAGTAAAAGCTACTGCAGCCCTCTTCTCCTACTATTTAGTAGTGGGTAGTTGGGCGCGATCACTTTTTGGTGCCATTGCCGGGGAGCTTACGGCTTTTGGCTATCTAATTAGTAGTTTGTGTGTTGCTCTTCTTTACTAATTTTGTTTGTGTCGATTACTCAGGTACAAATGGGTCTCAATGCGAACGACTCTCTTGGAAACGTGAATACGGGGGAGGAGGTAGATGATATTGAGCAAGAACAGGTTCATTTACCTCAAGTTCCACGTAGAGGCTGTCAGGACAATGCAAATCACAACAACAATATTCCAGACCCTCCTCCGCCACCGCCACCGCCAAGAGTGGCTCCAAGAGTCCTCCCAAATCAAGGATATGCGAGCGCCATAGTTCCTCCCTGAATTCGGGCGAGGAATTTTCAAATCACAAATTTCATATTGACCTTGCTCGAGCAAAGAGGGTATTTTACGGGCGCCTCCGACCAAAATTCTTACAAGCACTTAAAGAGGTTCGTAGATACATGCTGGGGAGAAAGCAAACAAACGTGTCCAAAGATGCGTTGAGATTGAGGCTTTTCCCGTTTTCTCTTTGGGGTAAGGCGTTGGATTCGTTATAAAGGCTACCAAATCATTCCATCACAACGTGGGATAAATTGGCGCACAAGTTTATTTCCAAGTTCTTTTCGCCAAGCCACATGGCGGCGCTTCGGGATGAAATTTTGGCTTTCAAGCAAGAGCCCACGGAACCCTTGCATGAAATATGGGAAAGATTTAGAACAATGGTGAAAGAGTTCCCAAACAGCGATATGACCGAGGCAATGATTCAACAAACTTTCTATCGGGGCATCAACACCACTAATCAATGCATTGTGAACTAATTGGCCGGTGGGAACTTTATGAAACTCTCGCACCAAGTGTCATGTGATATACTTGATGAGATGGCCGACACTTCTTCGGCTTGGCAAAGTAGGGCCAATGTTCCTCAAGGTGACCCTACGGTGATCCATTTGCAGAAGGAGTTGCATGACCATGGTCAAGCTATTGCCGAGATTACTACTTTTATGAATCAATTGGCTAAGGCGAAATTACAACAAATCCAAAATCCTCGCCAAGTCAATGCCATGGAAGGAGTGAATATGCTTAAGAGAAGGTAAAGAGGGCAACAGTCTCAAGGAAATTATGATCAATATGATGATGGTAGTGGTTTTTCAAATGAGTGTTATGATGAGAAAAGCGAAGAATGTCAATATGTCAATAACTACCAAGGGAATAGAGGAAATCAAGGGAATCAACAATCGCGTCCTCAAGGAAATTGGGGCAATCAACAAGGTGGTGGTAATTAGAATAATAACAACTAACAACAAGGTGGTGGCAATTAGAACAATAACAACCAAAACAACAATTGGGGTAACCAAGGTAACAATCAAGGCAATTGGAATGGGAACAATAATAGTTGGAGCAACAACAACAATCATGGAGGGTGGAATAATGGCGGAAACCAAGGCAACCGGGGGCAAGGCTTTCAAAGGCCCCCCATGGCGGAAACCAAGGCAACCGGGGGCAAGGCTTTCAAAGGCCCCCCATGTACCAACAACCAAACAATCCACCTCCGTTTCAATCTCAAGTGTCTAGTTCTTCGGGCAGTGATATAGGAAGAATAGAAATGATGTTCGAACAAATGATGAAGAAGAACCAAGACTCCGATGCTCAATTGGCTTCCCACAATACCTCTATTCGGAATTTGGAGGTGCAATTAGGCCAAATCTCTCAATTGTTGAATACTCGACCTAAGGGTGCTTTACCAAGTGATACGGTGGTAAACCCGAAGGTAGGTAACAATCATATGGTGGCGGTTACAACAAGAAGTGGGAGAGGCGGTGATGTGCATGCCTCAAAAGAAAATCAAGTTATGGATGATAATATTGAGTTCCAAGAAGATGTGGGTCCTTTGATTGTTGAAGATGTGGTTGACACAAATGTGAACAATGAGGTGAGGATAGATATTGATGAGGCCGAGGTGGAAACACAAGATGCAGTGAACCCGTCTAGGGAATACGTGATTGATATGCCCGAGTCGATGGTGCCCAAAGTCAAGGCACCTTTGCCTAGACCACCTCCACTTTATCCTCAACGGTTAGCAAAGCAAAAGAGTGATAATCAATTCAAAAATTTCATAGATATGATGAAAAGCCTTACAATCAATGTGCCCTTGGTGGAGGCACTTGAACAAATGCTGGGCTATGCAAAGTTCATGAAGGATTTGGTCACAAAGAAGCGCTCCATGGATTGTGAAACAATAAAAATGACTCACCAAGTGAGTGCAATAGTGCATTCTATGGCCCCGAAACTTGAAGACCCCGGAGATTTTACTATCCCTTGCACTATCAGTAGTGCAGATTTTGCCAAGGCTCTTTTGTAATTTGGGGGCTAGCATAAATTTGATGCCTTATTCAGTCTTCAAGACTTTGGGAATCGGACAACCTAGGACAACCTCAATGAGACTTCAAATGGCGGATCGGTCGATGAAGCGGCCTTTGGGTATAATTGATGGCGTTCTTGTCCGGGTGGACAAATTCATATTGCCGACCGACTTTGTCATATTGGATTGTGAAGTGGATTTTGAAGTCCCGATTATTCTTGGGAGACATTTCCTAGAAATGGGAAAGGCATTGATTGATGTTGAAGCGGGTGAGCTAACTTTTTGAGTTGGAGATGAAAAGGTGGTCTTCCATGTTTGCAAATCCATGAAGCAACCCAATAGCACCGAGGTGTGCTCATTTGTGGACATAGTCACAGCTGTGATTGTGGATGACACAAGTGCCATGATCAACGTGGAGGATCCCCTCGAGGCCGTTCTACTAAATCTTGATGACAATGATGATGCAAGTCGGGTGGAGTGTGTCAATGCTCTACATGGGATGGGCTCGTATTCTTATGAGCCTAGAAAGTTATCTTTGGATCTTGAAAACCGGAAAACTCCACCAACAAAACCATTAACTGAGGAGTCGCTGGTGTTGGAGTTGAAGCCACTTCCTCAACACCTCAGGAATGAATTTTTGGGCTCTAATTCAACTCTTCCAGTTATTCTTTCTTCTTGCCTTACTAGCTTGCAGATTGAGGCCACTTTGGAGGTTCTTCAAAGGCAAAAAAGGGCAATTGGATGGACTCTGGCGGACATTTGGGGAATAAGCCCCGCATTTTGCATGCATAAAATTATCTTGGAGGATGATGCAAGGCCTTCCTTAGAACATCAAAAGAGGCTAAATGAAGCAATGCAAAAGGTGGTGAAGAAAGAAGTGATCAAGTGGCTTGATACGGGTGTGGTGTATCCAATCTCTGATAGCTCATGGACTTCTCCGATCCAATGTGTGCCAAAGAAAGGAGAGATGACGGTGGTTAAAAATGACAACAATGAACTTATTCCCAGTCGGACCATTACCAGGTGGAGAGTTTGTATGGACTACCGGAAAGTCAACAAGGTGACCCACAAGGATCATTTTCCCTTGCCATTCTTCGATCAAATGCTTGATCGCCTTGCGGGGCGAGCTTTCTATTGCTTTTTGGATGGGTACTCGGGCTACAATCAAATCTTAATTGCCCTGGAGGACCAAGAGAAGACCACTTTTACATGCCCCTATGGTACATTTGCTTTCTCTCAGATGCCATTCGGGTTGTGCAATGCTCCGGCGACCTTCAAATGTTGCATGATAGCTATTTTCACCGACATGGTGGAAGACATATTGGAGGTCTTTATGGATGACTTTACTGTGGTTGGTGACTCCTTTGAAGAATGGTTGGTAAATTTGGACAGAGTCTTGGCCCGATGTGAAGAAACTAACCTTGTTCTCAATTGGGAAAAATGCCATTTTATGGTTGAAGAAGGTATAGTGTTGGGTCACAAGATATCTAATCATGGGATTGGGGTAGACAAGGCTAAGATCGAGGTGATTTCAAGGCTCCCTCCCCCCATTTCTATCAAAGGGATGAGGAGTTTTCTTGGGCATGCCGGGTTCTTCCGGCGGTTTATCAAAGATTTCTCGAAGGTTGTGAACCCCCTTTGCAAGTTGCTAGAGAAAGATGTCAAGTTTGTTTTTGATGAAAAATGCATGAAGGCCTTTGAACTTTTAAAGCACAAGTTGACCACAACTCCTATCATCACCGCACCCAATTGGAGTTTGCCCTTTGAACTAATGTGTGATGCAAGTGACGTTGTGGTTGGGGCGGTGTTGGGTCAACGAGTTAACAAAATTTTCCATCCTGTGTATTATGCAAGTAAGACTATCAATGAATCTCAACGAAATTACACGGTGAAGGAAAAGGAGTTATTGGCCATTGTATTTGCCATGGAGAAATTTAGGCCTTATCTTATGGGGGCCAAAGTGATTGTGCACACGGAACATGCCGCCCTTAGGTATTTGATGACCAAGAAGGATTCCAAGGCAAGATTGATGAGATGGGTGTTACTTCTTCAAGAATTTGACTTAGAAATAGTGGACCGAAAGGGAAGTGAGAACCAAGTTGCGGACCATTTGTCCCGGTTGGAGGAAGAAAGGAGGCCATGTGACGGCCTTAAAATAAATGATACATTCCCCGACGAGCAACTTCTTTCCATGTCAATGTGTGACATGCCATGGTTCGCGGACATCGTCAACTTCATTGTGATCGGGATTGTCCTGTGTGAGCTCTCTTCCAACCAAAGGAAGAAACTCAAGCGGGATAGTTTGGATTTTTATTGGGATGATCCGTATTTGTTTATGATTTGCACGGATGGTGTGATTAGAAGATGTGTCTGGAAGGCGAACAATTGAGCATTTTGGAGGCTTGTCACTCCTCCCCCTATGGTGGCCATCATGGAGGGGTGAGGACGGCTTCAAAGGTTTTGAGTTGCAGTTTTTATTGGCCGACTTTGTTTAAGGATGCTAGTGACTTGGTAAAGAGATGTGATGCATGCCAAAGAGCTGGCGGAATTTCAAAAAGGGATGAGATGCCTATAAATACGATTCTTGAGGTGGATATTTTTTATGTTTGGGGTATCGATTTCATGGGTCCTTTCGTGAGCTCTTGTGGGAACACTTACATCCTCGTGGCGATGGACTATGTCTTAAAGTGGGTTGAAGTCGTGGCTTTACCCTACAATGAAGCCCGGAGGTTGTGTCATTTTTGAAAAAGATATATTCACAAGGTTTGGCACTCCTCGTGCTATCATTAGTGATGGGGGGTCTCACTTTTGCAACAAGGATTTTAATTCATTGCTTGCCAAGTATGGAGTAAATCACAAAGTGACTACCCCTATCATCCTCGAGCTGGTGGTCAAGTGGAAGTCTCCAACCGAGAAATAAAGAGTATCTTGTCCAAGACGGTCAATGCTAACAGGACCGATTGGTCGAAAAAGTTGGATGACGCTATGGGCGTACTAGACGGCTTACAAAACCCCAATTGGTATGTCCCCGTACCGGTTGGTGTTTGGGAAAGCTTGTCATCTTCCAGTTGAATTGGAGCACAAAGCTATGTGGGCCTTGAGGAAGTTGAACTTGGAATGGGATGCTGTGGCGAATCTCCATGGTGAACAACTTAATGAGATTGATGAGTTTAGATTTCATGTCTACTCCAGCTCGTCCTTGTATAAGGACAAGATGAAGTATCTTCACGACAGATATGTCGGGGAAAGGAATTCAAAGTTGGTGATATTGTTCTTCTTTTCAACTCCCGATTACGTCTGTTTTCGGGAAAGCTCAAATCAAAGTGGAGTGGGCCATTTGAAGTTGTGTTCGTGACCCCATTTGGTGATCTTGATCTAAGAAACAAGAATGGTGAAATATTCAGAGTCAATGGACATCGTGTCAAGCATTATTTGGGGAAGTTTGATGACAGCCACGTGGTGGCACTCATTCATCTTAAGTGATATGGTGGTAACATGCGTCGTGACGTTAAATCAAGTGCTTCTTGAGAGGCAACCCATGTATTTTTATTTCTCTTTGATGTTTCTTTGTAGTTTAGGATTTTTGAGCTAATTGGTTGTGAGATGTTGCAGGGATTGTGTTGATACAGTGCAAAACAAGTTGGAAAATAATTGCACAGTCTCTGAAGTTTGCCAGTGCGGCTGTGGTACACATTGTGCGGACCGCACTGACATGGACTAAATGAGCTGCTCTCTGAAGTTACTCACCATGGCCACATTGCATTTAGCACGGTCCGCGGTGGACCTCCGCGGCCGCGGTCTGCTTTTGTGCGGTCTGTGGAGGCTGCCTTCTGAAACTTCATGTGAACAAATCCAGCGCGGTCCGCGGTCGATTTTGTGCGGCCACGCTGTAGGTAAGGATGGGGCCCGCATCATTTTCTATAAAAATAGAGCCCAAGGGCTTCAGTTTACACTTTTCGAACCTTGAATCCTCAGAACCCTAAAACTGTCGTTCATCCTTTCACTGCTCAAAATTCTTGCTTGCTTGGATTAATTGCATATAATCTTCACAAATCTGGTAACATTTCATGCAATTTTGATTGATTAATTTCATATTTTCATTTTATTTGCTTGCCAGTAGTTTTTTAGCTTCTTCTTTCTTCTCATAGCTTCTTCTTTTTAATTCAACCGTTAGCGTAGGGTAGTATTTGTTGCTGGGTTGTGTACTTGATATGCTTAATCAATGGGTGAACTGAGTAGGGACAAAGTAGGTGGAAAATTTGAACAAGTTTGCAAAATAATTGAAACCCTAACTTAGTGCCCGTGAACCCTAGTCTCTGCGGCCCGCGGTCGCCTTAGCGCGGTCCGCATTGCCTTTCTATGTAGACCGCGATGTTCAGATGACTGCAAGCTGATTTGTTCCAGCGCGGCTGCATTGCACTTTTGCGCGGTCCGTGCTAGCCCACTGCGGCCACTATCCCATTTTGTGCGGACCGCGGTGGGGAGATTCAGAGAGATGATATTTTTGGTTGTTGCCCAGCGCAGACCGCGGTCGCCTTTGCGCGGTCCGCGATGCCTCCAATGCGGCCGCACTCCTGTTTGTGCGGGCCGCAGTGCAATATTATGCAACTGTTTCTACAATACTGCATCTATTGTCTGCAATCTATGTCATTCACCTATTTCACTGCCTGTGCTTAAACTAACAATGTTGGATGCGTGTGTTTGCAGATAATAGTTAAACAACGAGGCGGCAAGGGATCACAACAACCCGAGATCGGTGGTTCCTCCCAAGGGGGCAAAGGCAAGATAGTAGCAAAACTCACTCCCCAAGTTCGGGAGAATATAAAAAAGACCCAAAACCTGATAAGAGCTGCAGATAACGCTGCTTCCCATTCCTCGGGGAGTGGGTATGTGCCTTCCAAGGACATCTCCTCAGACTCAGCCCCAACTCACATCACCAACCCTTTCCAACTAATCGATACCCCTCCAGTATCACCCACTAATAGAAGGCCGGTAAATATAGTTTCGGATTCATCTGACGAGTTAGCAGCCGGTAGTGGCAACGACTCCACCTCCCCACAGCTTCATTATCTGGGAAGAGTTCAAGCAGAGATGAGGAGGTGCCCCAGAGTGGTGTACCTCAGGTTGGGGGTGTTGACCGGACTAGAGATACCGCAGCTTGGGAGGACAGGTTCGTCACTCAGGTAGCATTACACAAGTTTAGGGTATGGTGGCCTCTACGAAAGTTGATTCTGGAAAGGAGTTTTATTGAGCGATACCTTCTACCCCTAATCCCAAATGTGCATAGACAATTTCACACTAGAGTGGGTTGGGATCACTTTCGGAGTAACTGTGTAAAGGAAATTGAGCACATGGTCAAGGAGTTCTATAGCAATGTGGCCCACATCTTGAAGGGCACCAAAGTAACCAAAGTGAGGAACAAAACGGTGATATTTACTGGTAAGGCACTCAATGAATACTTAGGGTTCAATGACGAGGATGATACCCTCTATAATGAAAAGTTGGCAATGGGCGAAGAAGTTCGTCCGTGGTTAGTTTCATACCTGGCAATCACAGGTACTGTTCCAAAGTGGGTGCAAGCAGGAACCAAAATATTTTGGAAGACCTTTAACTTTGAGGCTAGGGGGTGGTTGACTTTTGTGTGTAGTCGGCTTGACCCCACTACCCACGATCAGACTATTCCACTTACCTGGGTTGTTCTGGTTGCATCTATTATGGCAGGTTTACCCTATCAATATGGGCAATATGATGTCCTGGGTGATTTCTGCTATTGGCTTGAGCATGATCTGAACTACCCTTTTCCCAATACCCTCACCATGTACTTCAAGGACCTGGAACTGGAGAAGAAACCATTTGATATCAAGGTCAAGCCAGTGGATCCATTCTCCTGGTTCAGTATGAAGGGCCCAGACAAACCTAAAGATAGCAACTACAAGCCATATGCATTTGCCCCAACTGGCCAATCTGAGGAGCCAGTTGCGGTAAACCCTTCCATTAAGCCTGCTGCACCTACTACTGACTTGCCTCCAGGACCTTCCTCTACTGTTGGCCCCTCTACTTCAGCTGCCCTGGGGATCCCATCTTAAAGGAAACATCCCATCGCTGCCCACCAGTTGAGCCAGACCTTGCATAGCTTGAACAACTGGATGGCAACTGCGTCGTCCAAGTTGTCTACTCTATCTTCCACTATTGAGGCTAAATCTGCACCACAGATAGCTCAGATCCCTCAGTCTATTGAGGATACATTGAAGAAGCTCCTGGAGAACCAGGAAAAGATGATGGAGACACAAGATGCCTTGTCTAAGGCAATAGAGGCACAGGGCAAGGCTTTGAAGGGGCTTGCTAGGAAGCACAAGAAGATGAGGAAATCACGAGCTTCCAATGAGTCTGTGAAGGAGCTCAGAGCAGATGTGGACAAGCTATTAGTAGACCAGATGCCTATAGACTTGCTATTCGGGGATCCAGCCCCAACGATAGCACCAGTAGCAGAGCCATAGCAGGAGCAGACTCAGAGGCTTCCCAGGAAGAAGAGGAAGCTCCCCAGTGCAGCTGAGGCGATCATTGAGTTGGCAGACCCACAGGAGGCTTCCTCCAGTTTGCCACAGGATGCACCTGATATTCAACCTGTCCAGATCCAGGCCCTAGTCCCAACAACTGAGCAGCAGGAGACCGGGAACCAGTCTGAGGTTCCCGCACATACAGAGTACCCGGGGACCACTGATGATCCCATGCAGATGGATCAGGCCTAAGGAGCTTCTATATCCTTTATTTGTGATTTTTTACACTTATTTGATAGTTGGCATTAGGGACAATGCCGACTTTTATTCGTGGGGATGCGCCCTACTTTTTATCTGGATGACTATATATATTGGTTGACTTAGTTTATGTTTCTGTTGATTTTCTATTTTGGGCTGTATATAACTTTACATTCAGTACTTTTATCATACTTTTTATCTTCTATTTGGTCTGTATATAAAGTTACATTTTTGTATATATTCATTCCCCGTTGTATATTCTAATCCCCTGTTGTAAATATTCATTCTATTTTCTATTTTCGTAAAAAAATTTCATTTTTAGCTTCGTAGATAGGCTCGCAGCCTTTTGCTTTGTTTTTGGCGCTTTTAATAAGCCTCGGTTTTTCTTAATGCCATGGTTCTTTCCAAGGGTGGAGTATTGTGCGAACCGGGTGGCTCTTCCCGATGATGGATGTTGTGACAACCTTCTTAAGGATTTGAGTCCGTTTTTTATTTTTCTTTTATTTTTAGTAGGTTTTAGTTAAGGGTACTTCAAGCATAGCTTCATTTGGGCCTAACACATTTGCCTTTGATCCCATGGTCAAAGACAAGTGGTTGTGTTTAGGATGGTGAAAGTAGTGACCTTGAGACTCTTGTGTTGACCAAACAAACATCATGTGGTCTTTTGGGACTATTGTGTGCTCAATCGTATCTAAGCTTGTTGTGGGCCCTCGACTCTACTTCTTTAACAATCCTTGAGTGTGTGTACTGAGAAATTGAATTATGAGCCAAAGTCTCGAGCCAATGGTCTAGAACTTGCCCTGAATGTTTGTTGAGGCAAAATTTTGAGTGAAATTCGACTCGAGAAGTGATTATAAGCTCTCCTTGATCCAAATGATAAGTTGAACAATTTCATATCCTACCAATGAGATAATCCGTAGCTAACCCTTTTGAGCCTTAAACCTTCTTCTTTCATGAATCAATGCTACAAGTCTATACCCATTTTAAATTCTACCCTCTCTTGGCACCCACATCTTCCCTTGAGTAATGGAAAAGTCTAAGTTTAGGGGGAGAGACAAGAAAGGAAACAAAAAGGGGTAAAAAGGTACAAAAGCAAAAGAAAAGGAAGGCAATGAAAAAGAAAGAAAAGAAAAAAACAAAAAGAAAGCCCAATGTGAAAAAGAATAAAAATGGATTCAAGAAAAACAAATGTGAAAAAGGTGTGGAAAAAGTAGAAAAAGGAGAAACATTTTGAATTGCATAAAAAAGAGTGACAATGTGTCTCTCTAATACCTTGGAAGAGGTGAAATGACTCAAAGAGTCAAGTGAATTGTGCCAAATGAATCAAAAGAAGTGCTTGAGGGAAGATTGAACCTACTTGAACAAAAACATATCCTACCCTTACCCAAAAGCCTTCACATTGAATCCACAAAAGCCCTATATAATCTTGAGTTGGATGATGCTCGCATTAGTGGATACTTACATGAGGGTCAAGTATATGGTACCTAGAGCCGGACTTGTGACCTTTCCTTGAGAGAGACGAGTGAACTCCCATTAACCTCGGTTTGTGTGCTTATACTCTAAAAGGTGAGGTTTGCTTAGGGAGAGTTGAGGATGTATGTGTTTGGGTTCCACAACGACCAAAGTAATTGAGAGAATTCTTTGATGTAATGAGTCAATTCTTGATGCTCTTGTGTCATACTTGATCCATAGTTTTCAAGGTTTAAATGTTGTTAATGATCCATTTGTATTGAGGGCAATTGTTAGTCCCAATTGATGCTTGTTGAGGTTACTTTA
>MU782487.1:1890-16407 GCA_026770625.1 Nicotiana glauca | reverse complement strand
TTATAAATTGCTACAAAATAGTCCCAAAATGCTCACAAGTTGTGCTTGATTGCAGGTTTGATCGACAAAGTGATGAAATGTCAAAGATCGGCTCAAAAGGAGTAAAACCTACTCAAGTATGAAAGATTAAGTGAATTGAGGAAAAGAGGGCCTAGTGCGGACCGCGCAAAAGTGAATGCGGCCGCACTAGGAGCTTCAGAGAGTTGGTATAATCAGGCTGAAAGGTACGCGGCCGCGGTACGTTTCTTACGGTCCGCGATCAGGCTCCGCGGACGCACTACTCTTTTGTGCGGTCCGCGGAGATGAGGTTCAGAGAGGTTGACAAATGGCCAAATCCAAGCAATGTGGTCCGTGCGCCCATTCCCTCCGCGGCCGTGATACACTTCCACGCGGTCCGCGGTCCTCAAGTTCAGAGAAGCAGAAATGTGAAGTCCAAGAGCCAGTGCGGCCGCGGTCCATTTTGTGCGGCCCGCACTGACCCCACAGGGGTATTTTTGTCCAGTTTTTTCAGCCTAGTATAAATAGAATATTTTAACATTTTTGGGTCAAGTTTGATATTTCAGACTTAGCTGCGCTCGTGAGACTCAGTTTTGTAGCCATTTTTGGCACTTTTGCTTTTCATTAACGATAGATTATTGTAGTTTCTTCTTATTAATCAATTAATATGCTTAGTTCTTCATCTATTTCTTCAATTTCTGTATCTAGCATGAGTAGCTAAACCCATTAGCTAGGGTTGTGGCTCAACCCTAATGTGGGTAATTGATGGGTGTTGCCATCAAGGGTTAGATTGACTATGGGTGTTTGCTATTTGGGTTGATTTTATGTTTTAATTTCGAATTTTTGGTTGCAAACACTGATTCAAGCTTTGTGGGTTTAACTCCTCTTGAGAAAGAGAGTCTATGACCCCAAAATTGACCCAACGAGGAATTGGGATGGACTCATGAGAAATGATAGTCCCAATTAACGGGTTAAATCTCGAGAGAGTAATCACCTTACTTGAACCCTAGTTGCCTGACCTAACTTGCCTACCCATTTAGTCTCGAGAGAGTTAATTGGGCAAAATCACTCTCTCTACCGAGAGGTGTGAGAGTGGGTAAAATTATGCAACGGTTATAGCATAAGCCCCCAATATGTCAATCGAACCTTAGTAACATCTGCCCGCCAATTAGCCACCTAGGTAGTGTCACGACCTTAGTGCCTTTCTTCCCAGTAGATACAACTTTAGCAATCATCTTGTAGCTTAATTTAGTTTCAAATTAGTAGTTGATAATAGTAGTTATAATTGAAAAACCAAAAATAAAAAGAATTTCATCTAAGAGCATACACGCAATTCTATCCTAAGTAGATACCCGAATTCCTTTCTAGCTCCTTGAGGATTCGATCCCGACCCTCATATCGGGTAAAAGCTATTGTGACCCTCTTCTCCTATTATTTAGTAGTGGGTAGTTGGACGCAATCAGTATCCACGGCCACATCCTTCCCAAGCTCCACTCTCCTCATCTTTCTCAGTAACGACTCGTCCCCGTTAGAGGATTCGTCCAAGAGGTGAGAGGTCGGTACGGAAGTGGCCTCTTCCCTCACGACCAAATCCGGAGAGGGACCTTCCATTTGAAGCGACTGAGTACAACCCCCTCGAACGGATTCAGCCAAAGTAAACTGCTTTCCGCAGCAGCGACAGCCTGTCGGAATGCAGGGACTGGGGCCCTCCGCCTAGAAGCTCCTCGACCTGTCATCACGAAGAGTCGTATCAATAGATAACAATGTATAACCAATGAAGTGATGTAGGGGAAGACATTTACCAGATGAAACTCTCGGGCCATAACGTTTCACGAAGGCGGGCCAATCTCGGGTCTCTGTTGCATAGGTCAACAGACGTACTACCCAATCCCTTATACCCGCAATAGTGCGGGGTGGGCGCCCCATAGATGCAAACGAGAAGCAAATAAACTCTATAGGGAATGAAGAGGAAAAGAAAGAATAAAACAAGTGGCGACACTTACGATTATCGTTCCACCGCTACGGGAACCTAGCGGGGTTGGAAACAATGTGTTCGGTTTTGACAAAGAAGTACTTGTGCCAAAACTTGCGACTTGCTCGGTCATCGGTCCCAACTACCAGCCCTTTTGTTCCACGGTGCTTCAAATGCACCATAGTGTCCCTATGAAAGCTGGGTGAGAACAGGTGCAAGAGGTGGTGGACAGTAACCTCGCACCCCGCCAACTCCGCATATGTTGTCAACAACAGAAGTATCTTAAGCGTGTATGATGAAAGTTGCGCCGGGCAAAATTGATAAAATCTACAGAACTCTTCCGCTAACAGAAGAAAGGGGAAAGAATGACCAATCACGAAGGGGTACTCATAAAAAGCGCAGTACCCAGGTCTATGGACTTCTACGAAGTCCTTTCCCACTGGAACCATATCGACATGAGCGGGGATGCTATACTTTGTACGGAGAACATCAATATGAACTTGTTTCGTTTCAGAAAACACGGGGGTAGGAGTATAAGGAGGATCTTTGAGGAAGTCGCTTCGAGACATGGGGTGTCTCGGCAGTAAATCCTCCACGGTGGGAAAGCTATCCCCCTCTTCCACCATCATATCCTCACCGCTAGAGGGGAGCGCCACGAACAACGGGGTGGCCTCAGAAACCCCCTCGTGAGATCGATGTGTTCTAAGAATTTCTTCGATGGATAAGGCGTTAAAGTAGCAGAGAAAGTTGTAAACGAAGAATGGGAGAAGAATAAGCAGAAAGTTGTTAGAACAAACGCAGGAGTGATAAGAAAGGATAACCAGAAGTGAAATGGCCAAGAGTTTTTGAAAAAACAAATCCTCCACCTATTTATAGGATTGGGTGGCGCCAGAATCAAAGCAGAAGGCTGCAGAGTGGCACCGAAATCGAAGCGACAAGCCCTCAACCCCTCTCTCGAAAATATGCATAATGATGACGAATCTGGAGATGACGTCATTTCCCGATAAAATACGTTATCTGGTGTTTTGTTGAGTACGCTGACATCTCATTATCGGCCAAACCGTAATGCTTCGAAAGACCAAATTTCTCCATAAGAGCGAGTGGTGTCCGCTTATCAAGGACGCACCAAGCTGCAACCTCGACAAGCGGAGGGACTAACTATATGGATCCAAATTTGGACGACCACGACCGTTGATGAATACGACCAACGACGAGACCCTCGTAGCCTGATGTCCTATGGAGGACAAAAAACAAGCGAACGAAGACTGCACGACGCTTACGACAGTGTAGGTCCAATCGAGGTAATTAGGAATATTCCTTCGAATATTCCCCATAATGTCTTTTAGGGTTTAGAAGGGGTTTGACCCTTATATATAGCGGAAAAACAACCTTGTAAGGGGGGCTTTTTTCTTTTCAAGCTAAGAACACTTACTGTAGTACTTCTCTACAAAATCAATTAGCATCTTTGACGTTCAATCACAAGATCGAGGAATATTATCCATTGTATTCACCTTATATATATTTTGTTCTAGAGATTATTATTCTTAGCTAAGATTTACCTTCATCATTTTGTTAGATTGATTTATTCAAAAAGGTTACAATATCTTTTGAGTCAAACAAATATCAAAATAAAATTATAGATGTATCAATCCTATGTGCAGGTATGTGATTATCTGCTTCCACTTCCTAAGTTCTGATAGCCACACCACCTCTGTTCAATGATATCCATAACATAAGATAGTAACAAGTCTGACTCGAAATCTGAATCTCCTTCGATGTACAAAATAACGACCTCTTTACATATCACTGAAAACAATTACAACCCAACACCATAGAGCCTTACCACTTCACCTCACAAGCTCAGGCTAAAGACCAACTAGACATACAGTGGCTTTGAAGAGGCCAGGCGACAAAAGAAGAAGAAAATGGTTCTACTTGGACAACTAAGTTATCATAACTTCTTCAAATTGTTGTGTAAATAGAAAGTATCATATTCAGTATGCTCTTCTTGGGAGTGGATAGGCTCGATTTACATCGTGCCTTGGATGAAGTGGAGAACGATGGTGCAAAGGTTGTTGACCATATCTATAAGCAGTCTGATGTCTGGAACTTACTCTAGGCTCCTTGAGTCCGTCATTGGCAGCCTCAATCTGTTCTAGTTTCTCCACTACTTCTTTCATTGATGGTCTGGTTTTAGGTTCAGGTCCAAGACATGACAGTGCCAGTTGTGCTATTTGTACTGCAGCTCTGGATGGATATTTCCCTTCCAGCCGTGAATCCATCTTGTCCTTCAACTTCCTTCTATCAGATAAATGTGGCTTAATCCATTCAACCAGATTATGCTGGTGGCTTGGGCGGTTTGTGTCTAGAGCCCGTAGACCTGTTAGCATTTCCACTAAAACAACACCAAAACCATAGACATCGCTCTTTACGTATAAGTGTCCTGTCGAAAAATGACAATAGAAGTATGAACATATATTTATTTGGATTTGACTCTATATTTTTAAGCCTGTAACCACTAGATGTGATTCCAGAAAAGTTGAATTTCCAACTACAGAAACCCAACAGACTTTAAGTTTACCTGTTGCAACATACTCAGGAGCAGCATAACCATGCGTTCCCATGACCCGTGTAGTCACATGTGATTGACTAGCCGAAGGACCTAGTTTTGCCAAGCCAAAATCTGATATCTTCGCATTGTAAGACTGAAACCAAAAGGAATTTAAAAAATGTCAAGAAACATTGTTATTAATAACAACCTTTCCTCCCTAATGTTCACAGCTAGTCAGGTTTAGTCACTTTGTGATGAAGAGGGGTCCAAACTTTAGGCAAAACAGCGTGTAAACCAGAAAGATGCTCAGAAAGAAGAGGATTTGTTGAATGAAATAATCAACTGGCATCAATTTTGAATGTCTATATAACAAGCGTTAAGCCACTATATGACAATATTCTGAGGGAGAAGAAAAGGGAACATACGCCATCAAGTAATATATTTGAAGCCTTGAAGTCTCTGTAAATGACTTGCTTCTCTGATGCATGTAGGAAGGCCAAGCCTCGGGCTGCGCCAATCACAATTTTAAGCCTTACGTTCCATGGAAGTGGCTGAGCAGCAGAGCCCCCTAAGCAGACCAAAGAGAACAAATATGTTTAGGTGGAGAATGAAGTAAACACATTCCTCACTGCTTAAATCTAGAATATCGTATATATTATTGAGAAGATATAGCTCATCTCTTACTTCCAAAGAGATGGTTCTCCAAGCTGCCCTTTTGCATAAACTCATAGACAAGCAATAGCTCTTTATCTTCCCAGCTGTATCCCAAGAGTTTGACCAGGTTAGGATGAGAAAGTCTTCCAAGAAAATTCACCTCAGACTGCATAAACAAATGAAATGAGATTCACAGAGAACCTCGGTGTATTTTTTAGCAGAAACCAGCAGTTAAAACTCACTGTCTCTGAGCAATGGATTAATTTTTCACTTTCAAATATTTAGAATAAAAGCCTATAGTTCCTAGTCTAGTCAATGAACAACTACAGTTAATCAGAAGAAAGCAAAATATGTGCCCAAAGATGTTAACCAATCTACTAAAGTAGAAGACATAATATCACAAGTTTCAGTAAAACAGGATTATATAAGAATTAAAAAAGCAAAAAGGCGAGACAATGGAATGCAATTGGATAGATGGTAGAGGGCTGCCTGCGTCCAAAAGTGATGATTCACTAAGCTTGCTGAATAAGCAAGTGGAAAGTTGCTTTATGAAATCATATAAACACAAATTCTGCACTACAAAACCAAGACCGCAAAAAAAGATCCGAGACCATTCACCCAAGTCAATGCTAGCATAATCATAATGGTCACTGTTCTATTTCTGGAGAACGACAATAAGGTGCCAGACATTCAAGGAATATGTTTTTGCTAAAGTTTAGAGCAAACCACGTGCATTAAACAGCATACATAATATCTTAAATCTTAATTTTATCTTTCCCACCAAAAGTAGTCAAAGAAGTTCAACTCAATGGGATGTTAGCCAACTAATAAAGGGCAGCCCGGTGTGCGCGGGGTCTAGGGAAGGGCCGGACCACAAGGGTCTATTGTACGCAGCCTTACCCTATATTTCTGCAAGAGGTTGTTTTCACGGCTTGAACCAGTGACTTCCTGGTCACATGGCAGCAACTTTACCAGTTACGCCAAGGCTCCACTTCACGTTAGCCAACCAATATTACCCATAAATGAGTTACTAAATCAATGGCAAGTGCTTCTTTGCAAATTGATCCATATGTTCATGCAGAGAATAAAGAAGAGAGCAATTGCAGCTACAGTAAACGAAGCAAGCTAGCTCCTGGTATAAACTAGAAATAGGTCCAGTTATTTAGAAGAGAGGAATGACCTGCCACTCTTCCAACCCCTGTAAGCTTTCAGAATTCAATTTCTTAACAGCAATAACAGTGCCGCTACCACTCTTGCCAGAACCCCTCTCATCAAGCCAACCCTTGTAAACTTTCCCAAAACCACCTTCTCCCAGCACCGTATCATTTCTAAAATTTCTGGTGGCGGCCTTGAGTTCGTTAAAAGAAAACATGCGTAAACTGGAGTGGGGTAATATTTCGCCATTCGGATAAACCTCATCGACTGATCCACTGGCTGTTGAGAATTGGCTATTCCCGGAGACGTTGCTCACAGTTGAGGATGTCGTGTTGCTGGTCGTCTGTGATATACCTGCTGCAATTTTGAATACATCCATACATTTAATCAACAAGGTAATAGTTTTTGGATATTAAGAGAAGAAAAAAATGAATAAATAAAAGCGAAATCAATACCCAGAAAGAAGTGATAGAAACGAATTCTTGAAATCCCAGAATAAGTGAGGGCATCAGATTCTAATAAAGGTAAGCAAAAGAGAAAGGGTACCTGAACTGAAATGGCCAGTGGTACATGGGCTCTGATTGTTAGACGCATTACTGAAACAAATTCCCATCTCTCTGGGTCCAGAAATGAATGATGATCAGTGCTGTGTAGGTCCAAAAGTATCTCAGTCGAAGTAGAATCCTAAGAAAAAAGACACCCAAAGCAGAGAAGGCATAAGAATACAAAGGAGGTCAGCAGAAAAGAGAGATGAGATCTGTTTGCAGCTTTTCTTTCTTCTTCTTCAGCTCTCTCCTGATCAGCCTTGTTTGTTTGCTTCCGAAGCTCCTTTGACTTGACTCTAAGTATAAGTTTTTTTTATATTTTTCTATTCAAGCACATTCTGGGTTGATTGTTGTAAATTTCTATTACAAATTGTATGACTTGGTCCTCTTCCGTTTTCCAGCTCATACTTATCCCTTTGGCTCTTCTTAAAAATCATTTTTTTCACAACTTATATAGTCAACCCTCTCTGTATTATTTATTCCCATAATTCTTTTTGCTTTTACTGTGAATAACGGTTTACCCTTGTATCAATATTTGAGGTTTAAATATTTTTTAATTGTAATAGATAAAATCAATTATTTTCTTTTTTTTTTAATATTACATATAAAAGATTAAGAAATTATTCAAATTTAGAATCACAGATGATATGCATATTCTTTTTTTGGTTTCTCACCCGGTGTCTGCTATTCACATTGGGGCGTGACTAAATTCGGATTCGCGCCGGAAAGTCCCACATTGGGAGGGGTAAATTGCTCCCTAACAAAGACGACTTCATACACATGGACTCGAACCCGAGACCTCTGGTTAAGGTTGAAGGAATACTTACCACTCCACCATAACCCTTGTTAAATATTAAAGAAAACTAATACATTATTAATAAATTTATAATTAAACGCATAAAGATTTAAACTTTAAGGCAAACATTAAAAAATTACCTAGAAAAATTAATTCTTTCAAGATTGATAGAGGAACTTTGTAATTCTAGTATTTTTTGCGTAGATTTCATTCTCTTACTAGTGATATAAAGCTTGAATTGGTGAAACTTCGTGTCCAAATTTTCAGCAAAAAACTATCCAATAACTTATCTTTAAAGACAATCTAAGCGCTTAACAATTAAAATTTTTATCTAAATATTTTTTAAAATTTGTCCAATGGAAAAGATATCATATGCAAATCTTCAAATCTTATATCTTATGCAAGATAGAAACTTAGTTTGATGGAAAAGATTATATGCATATTTTAAAAACTATGATTAGTAATCTTAATGATTCTATATGGCTGTTATTCAGGGATAATTTAACAAAGAATATTTTGCTATAAATATGGCTATTATAGGTAAAAAAAATTATTATAGATATGTAAAATATAACTTTAAAAATTGATTCGGATAAAAATTTGACTTTTATAATAAATAATTATTATATATGGATGTTATTATAGAGAGGTCTGACTGTATCACCCTTTTTCTATTTACGTATCCAATAACGGATTTAAAAGTTTCAATTATAAACAACAAAATATCACACTGCATCCTTTACGTTTGTGCAGTTTATATTACTATATAATCTTTATTCTTAAAAAGCTTTTAGATTTATAAACAGTTCAAGTTAAAGACTGATTTCTCACTTTATGGGTTCATTTTAGGAATAATTACTAAACTTTATCCATTATATTGTCAAAAATAACTTTTTGTCACAATAAATTAAATAAATTTTATTTATTATGACAGTAAAATCACTTAACTTTATTCACTAAATTTACGTGCTTCAACAATAAGCCTACCCATTAAGCTGACTATTATTATAGTCGATTATCTTTTTGTAACTTTATTATAATTATGAATAACATTCAATTATTTTATATAGTTATTATATAATTTTAGACTTTAATATTATGTATAATTTATAAAGTTCAATTATTTTAATGTGACAAAAATAAATATTTGTAATCTTATCTCTTTCTATAAGCAAGATTCCCAATGATTTGTATACAAACTTTCATCAAAAGGATATCGCCGTATAGTTTTTCCTAATCTAAGTGCTTAATAATTGAATCTTGTATCTCACTTCAAGTAGCAGTAAATTGAGGTTAAAATCTTTTGGCATATTATTGGTGATCTTAGAGATTCGACATTACTGTTATAGATAGATAATTTTACAAAGAGCGTACTGCTATAAAGATAGATGTTGGTTATATAGGTAAAAAAAATATTATAAAGAGGTAAGATATAACATAAAAAATTAATTTCAAGAAAAACTTTAACTTTTATAATGAATAAATATTATATATAAGAATGTTGTTATATATATAGAAGTCTTGCTAAATATAATTCTCTAGATTGCAAAAAAAGTGAGAATTAAATTTTCATCTTTCTAACCCAAACTGATGTCTACCTTTCTTGTTAGTCTTTCGCCAAAAAAAAAAAAAAGAAGAAGAGAGAACATTATGCCATATTTTATTACACAAGTTCACTGTGACCAATTTTCCTACATTTGCCCAAAACCTTTTTCCCTTTTCTTATTCCTAAAAGAACAATCATGATGTAGTTTGGTATGGTACAGAACCAAACGCGGTTTTGCGATCTTCTTTGATTTTCATGCCAGGTCAAACATATAAATTTAAGTTTGGTAAAATAAAAAATCCATTTTTAAATTTATACGTTGTTGAATAAAATCATACAGAATTCCATAGTGACTGTACAGAACTTCAGTTATTGGACGAAGTGCTAGGGGTGTACAAAGAAAATCGATAAACCGCACCAAACTGCTAATCCGAATCAAATCCGAAAAAAAAGGAATTTTTACACCCCGTAGAAAACCTTAGTACCCTATTTATCAATAATAAATACCATTTTAAAATATTACATCCTATAAATACCTTTTATCCTTTATAGCAAAAAATCTAAATATAGTTACATCCTACAATTACGGCACCACATATGCTAAATATTATTTTTCTCTCTCCCTTTTTGTATTTTCTCTCACATAATTATCGCATATTTGCAAACTCCAATACAATCTTTTTCTATTTGCATACAACCAAATTCTCTCCTCCCACAAACCCTAGTTTTTTAACTCTTCTATCCGGATTCGCATCATTTTCCCTCAGCAAAAGTGACGGATAATGGATTTCATCAGGCCCCCAACGATGTGTATTTTTCGGGAGGGTCAAGTGAGGAACGTGGACTGGTTGGTCAATGTACTCTCCCAAGATTGAGTTGACAGTCGAACGTGACCCTCTGCCTGTGGGAATCGGAGAAGGTGGTGGTGCTATGGACGAGGACAAATTTTCTCACGATCAATGAAGTTGGATCGTCAACTGTTTGATGAAATGCGAAAAAGAGAAAAAGAAAAGTAAAGGATGGAGAAAATTTTGATTTGAATGGAACTACTTTAGTTTGGTGCAAACGGGACCTTATGGCGGGGTGCACATCTGACCAGGCGGAATTAATGGTTGGCCGCCAGTCGGCGAAGCCATAGTACTATTTCTCTCTCTAGATCGTCAAAATCGCCTATTTGTATTCAGTTATATTCGAATGTATTCTTCAGTTGTATTCACTTGTATTCAGGTTTAATCAGTTGTATTTAACTATTTTATTCAGCAGTAGTTAGTTGTATTCAAGTGTTTTATACAACTGTATTCAGTTGTATTCAGTTATATTCAATTATTTTATTCAGCAGAAGTTAGTTGTATTTTGTTGCATTCGAGAGTTTATTCAACTGTATTCAGTTGTATTTTTGTTGTATTCAAGTGTTTTATTCAGATGAATTAAGGTGTATTTTTTTGTATTCAACTGTATTATTCATATGTATTTCTCTTTATTCAGCTATAATCTTTATTATGTATCTATCAAATACAAATTAATGAGGGATCGTTTTAGTTCGTTGAGTTAAATTAGGAGAATATCATGTGATTTTATTTCCTTCCGTTTTTAGCGCAGATACGTCACTGTATTTAATGTTAATGTCACTTGAATACATCTAAATACATGTCAAACTTAGCTGGAATTCCAGATTTTACGCCTATATTTTTTGTTGTATTAATGAATACAACAGCTTAAATACATGAAATACATTGTATAAAAACATAAAAAATATCTATAACACGTAATATAACAAATGGTATCTATAAATGACTAATTAGACCAAAAAGATGGTGCTTTATGAAAAATTCCCAAAAAAAAAACCCGATCATTGATTGGTTTGATTTGGTTTGGTGTTGGAAAAAATAACCCGACCATAATTGGTTTGGTTTGTTTTAACTAAAAAAAGTCAAACTGAAACCCAGCCAACCCGATATTATATTTATTTAATTTTTACAAATATTTTATACATATAAATATTTATTTTTAATACAATTCATAAATATTTCTTAAACGTTTTCACAGTTTTATCTTTAAACATATTATTTCAATTTTGAAATTAACATTCTTGAATGGTCCAATAAATTTTATAGTTCATAAAGGTAGTAATTCAAATAAACTTCACATCAATACTAATGCTAACACAATACCAGAAATGACAATAGTGTTGGATATCTATTTTTTAGTTTTGCATTGTTTATATTGAAAATGCATAACTTAGTTTATCTTTTTCTTTAGTGCTTAGTTGTGTAACTAATATACTTATAGTTGTACTTATTTAAGCATGACTTATATAGTACTTTTAGATTATGTTAATATTTATTATGGCTTATTACTTAGTAATATTTTCTTTATGGATTTTAGTATTTTTGTTATTGAATATTTTAGTACAATGCTATGGCGCATCTCATACTATTGTATTATTTTCTTGAAAAATACATTATATAGTTGTATCCTTGCAGGACTAGAGAAATATATGGAGCACAAGTTATATATTTTGTGGTATGAAGACTTATCGGAAAAAATACCCGAAAACCTGAGAAAAAACCCGAGATTGAAAAATCCAACTTCGTTGGTTTGGTTTGGTTTATAGACTTAAAAATCTGACATTATTGGTTTGGTTTGGTAATTGAAAAATCCGAACCAACCGACCTATGTACGCCCCTAGTAGGAATAGCCACTTTTAAGCTCGCAAAATATATCTGCAATTTATAATGTACTTAAAGATTAGTCAATTCGTCCAAACTTCACGATTAAGTATCCTGAATTTTGAAATTCAGAACTTAGTGTCCTGGATTTTTGAGCTGTTAATTTGAAATTCATAATTAAGTGTCCTGAGTTTCTGAACTACTAATTTAAAATTTAGGATATAATATTCAAACTTTTGGACACATTTCAAACTTTAGGACACGATGTCCTAAAGTTTGAGCTTTGAGGTTTAAACTCTAGAACGCCATGTCATGAAATTTGAGCGAAATTGGCTAATTTTTAAATATATTGTAAACGGTGAATATATTTTAGGGGTTTTGACACAGTTACCCACAAAAATAAAACTATTTACCCTTGTCTACCCATTTATTTTTTTACCCATAAACTAATTACATTTTCTGCCCATAATAGTTTTTGTGGGGAATTTTTTCTTTATTCTCTAATTCTTTTTTATTTCTATACTTCTTTTGTTTCTTTCTTTTCTTTTCTTTTTCTTTTCTCCTTCTCTTTTTTCTCGTTTTCTTCTTATTTTTTCTTTTTTTCTTTCCTAATTTCATTTAACTTCTTTTTTTATTATATTTTTTTCTCTTCATAATCTAATTTCATTTACTGTTTTTACTAATTTTTATTATTTTTTTATTTTATATTATTATTAAAGAAAAATTAAATTGTGTACCAATTAAATGTAGCTAATACAATCAAAAAATATTAACTAACATATGATACCAGTATAGTATATAGCTATACCAACAAGGTATACAATTGTACGTAAAGAGTTAAAAAAAATTAATTCAATTATTAAACTGAAATAATATCAGTTGTCAATAAAAAATTTAAAAAATTCTACAAGGATCTAATTGTAAGAGTATACCGTTACATCATATAGCATACTATATTTTTTTTAATTTTTTTTTTTTTGCATTTTCAGTTTGTCTCTCACGTTGGGTAAGCACTTAAAGCAAATTAAAAGGCAAAAAACAAGTGAATTTACGGGTAATAAGTATACTATTATAGTATATTGCTATTACAACATACTGTTACAATATACTGCATATTGTTACATTATACTATAACAATATATTGTATACTATAGTAGTATACTGTTACAATATAACTATATACTCATATAGTATACTGTTGTAGTATAGCTATATACTCTTACAATATCTTGTATACCGTAGCAGTGTACTATTGGGTAGTTGTGTTCTTCTTCGATTTTCAGCTGAAAATTTCGATCTCAATCACCTCAAATCAGCTCCAAATGCTATCAAATTTTCAGCATGAACTTCCAGAATGTATTACAAGCAATATTTAACAACACCACTTTGAATCAAACAAGAAATCTTCAAAAATAAAATTTTTAAATTTCAAACAAATAATATACCATTTTGGTATACAGTACAAATCTGTCTTCTTTGCTAGTTCAACTCAATTTCAACCCAAAGTTTAAAAATCTAGTCTAAAATCTCCACCAAATTGACTCAGAATATAGCCACTTCCTCCAACTAATATTTCGAACATACCCAGTCAGAATCAGATCAAAATAACCACAAACTCAACAAACCCAATTTATGAGTTTCAAGCTTCAAGGTCCTCCAATGACAGATTAATGTTTGTCACAATTAAATCTTCAAAAATTCATCACTAACACCAAAACTTGCCACAAAGAGTGTCGGACATTAAAATTTATTATTACATACATAACCTCACAAATTTATAGCAAACTGAAATCTTAAAAAAATTTATCCTTTTTTGATAGATCTTTCTTTTTTAGCCTTTTTTTTGCTGGGACAAGTGATAAAGATAGGAGAGAGAGGTAGATAGATCATATATCTAATGAAAAATTATAAGGATATTGGCAAAAGGAAAGAAAGAGAAAGAGCAGAGAAAATGATAAGAGAAGAAAGTAAAAAGGAGGAGAAAAATTAGCTTTAACAAGAATAAAACAGGAAGAAGGATTAACAGGGAATTACTTTTGATTGCATAGGTATATATTATAAGTATTTTCAGAATAGATAAAGGCGGGTAATTATTTTGGGTAAAATAGATATATAACATAGTTTGCTCTATATTTTAAACAACATATTTAAGTGGTTACAGGGCGTCATTTCCAATCAGTGTTTTAGGAGTATAATTTGGTGCCTCTCATTTGTATTTCTAATTTAGAGAGGGCAAATAGAAAAGAAGTATAGAATCAATAAATATGCCAAGTCAAGTCAAAGGTTGAGGGCGGAGAGTCAAAATGAAATACAGAAGCTAGCTCATCAATAAAATAAAAGAATTAAATGCAATATCCTTTTCCATCATTTTTGTCAAGGGTGTGGTACGAAAAAAAAGGCAGGAAAATAGTCAAAGTCTACCCTGCCCTGCTCCTCCGGTCTCTCCACTGTATTTAATTAAATTAATTAAATGGAGTATTTTGGTTGTTAACTTATACAGTATTGCTTTTCATATTGTTGATGATTTGACTTGGACTGGGGCCTGATGTCTAATTTGGTGCATTTTACTCAGTTAACAATTTTAGGACGTTGAATTGCAACATCATTACAAATATTTACACGAAATATATAT
>MU782486.1:141027-156912 GCA_026770625.1 Nicotiana glauca | reverse complement strand
CAAATATTGTAACAAAAAGTTATTTATTTTGATTTTGGAATTCTTTTACTCGGGGTAAAAATCACGTGCTCACACTTGTCACAACCCAAATCAACCATGTCATGATGGCGCCTAACGTGGAACTAGGCAAGCCGACTCTTTTATCAAAACAACCCGATATTTTAAAATAAAGATTTCTTTAAGCTATTTAATTAATAAAACTTCATAAGATAAATCTGAATAATAAAGTGCGAAATGAAAAGCCCGACATTGGGGTGACAAAAGCCATGATCATCTACTAAGGGCTGTTCAATACAACTAAGACTAATACAGTCTGGATAACACTAATAATATCTAACGAAAGATAGGAGGGAGAAAAGCAAGGCTGCGATTACCATGCAACTACCTTTCTAACTCCACAGATCTGCGGCGGATGAAATCAACGTTCGCTAGCACGTCCAGCAACTCCTGGATCTCCACACAAGATGCAGGGAGTAATGTGAGTACGTCAACTCAGTAAGTTATAAAGATAAATAAAGACTGAGCAGTAGAAAACACATAAAATTCACATCATGAAATCTCAGTAAGTACAACATGCTTTCAGATCAGTATATGAGTCAAATCATCTCGTTTAGAATCCAGTTTTTGGTGTAATAATTTGAAGATATTTTTCAATAGTTTCAACAGAGACTCAATACAAATGAGAGTAAAAGAGATGAACATGATAAACATTCCCTCGGGCACAACATCACTCAGAATCAGCCCCTCGGGAAAACCTCACAGTCACTCATATACGACCCCTCGAGCATATCTCATATCACTCACTCAGTGTAGCCGCGCTCACTGGGGGAGTGCAGACTCCGGAGGGGCTTCAGCCCAAGTGCTATAATCCGCACGGACAACTCACGTGCTGCGCGGAACAGGCACTCGGCCTTACTCAATCGTAAACCTCTCAAGCCACTTGGGCTATTAGTAAAAATCAGGGTGCTCAACCCAAAATAACATTTTATATGCATCAAAACGGTGTAATAAAGACTGAGTTATGAGATTAGTAAACATAGCGTGACTAAGTATAGATTTTCAATCAAAAATCGTGAGAGGATCATAAGAAAAGGCCCCTAAGGGTCCAAACTGCTTTGGCACGATGCCCAAGTATGGCATTCATCCCAATTTTATAGGAATTCTTTCTAAATAACATAAGTATCATATGGTTTCAGTCAAATACGCAACTTAATAGTTGCTACGGGACGGACCAAGTCATAATCCCCAATAGTGCACGCCCACACGCTCGTCAGCTAGCATGTGCGTCACCTCAAAATAGTGAAACGATGCGAAATCCGGGGTTTCATATCCTCAGGAGAAGATTTACAATCATTACTTACCTCAAAACGGTTAAGTCCCTATTCTGCGACGTCCTTGCCTCTGGAATCAGCCTCCAAATATCCTGAATCTAACCAAAAGCAAATCAATAGGCCAAGGAAGCAAATCAATATGCCAAGGAATCAATTCCATACGAAAAGCTAACAATTTAGACCAAAATCCCGAAATTCACCCAAACCCCCCTCCCCGGGCCCACGTCTCGAAATCCGACAAAAATCACAAAACTAGAAATTCCTTTCACTCACGAGTCTATCCATATCAAATTATCAAAATTCGACAACAAATGGTCCATCAAATCCCCAATTTAAACTCTCCAATTTCCAAGCCCTAACCCCTCAATTTTATCCCTAATTTCTACTAATTACATGCTTAAACAACTGAAAATTACCATAATCATGAGTATTGAGCTCAAGCAACTTACCTCAATGTAAACCCTCTTAATTCCCTCTTCAAAACCCTCCAAAAAGCTCCAAGTCCGAACAAGAATGGTGGAAAACAACCCAAATTTTGCGAAGTCTCTAATTTATAGGTTCTGCCCAGCAAAACTGCATATGCGGTCCCATTTTCACATCTACGGGACCGCTTCTGCGGAAACCTCTCTGCTTCTGCGGAATGTTGTTAACAGACCACTTCCGCTTCTGCGATTGCCTGACCACATCTGCGATCATCGCAGATGCGGGGAACAAACTGCACCTGCAATCCCAGTTGCGCACATGCGCCTCATACCCGCTTCTGCGGACCTCGCACTTGCGGTTCCCGCTCCGCAGTTGCGGTTAAGACAGAATCAACAGCTTCAGCTGATTTACCAAATCTCCAAACTCTCCAATAACCATCCGAAATCATCCCGAGGCCCTCGGGACTTCAACCAAAAATACCAACAAATCACATATCAACATACAAACTTAGTCGAGCCTTCAGAATACTCAAAACAACATCAATACACCAAATCACCCTCGGATTCAAGCTTTAGAACTTCTAAACTTCCGAATGCTGCAAACGATGCCGAAACATATCAAACCTCGTTCGAATGACCTAAAATTTTGCACACACGTCGCAAATGACACTACGAACCTACTCCAACTTCCAGAATTCCATTCCGACCCCGATATCAAAATTTTCACTACCGATCAAGAATCGCCAAATTTCCAATTTCGCCCATTCAAGCCTAATTCTACCATGGACCTCAAAATCATGTTCCGGACGCTCTCCGAAGTCCAAAATCACTTAACAGAGCTAGTCGAATCATCAGAAATCACATCCGAGATTGTTTACATATAAGTCAACATCCGATTGACTTTTCTAACTTAAACCTCTAAATAGGAGACTAAGTGTCTCATTCCACACCGAAACCACTTTGGACCCGAACCAACCAATACGATACGATGAAATACAGCTGAGGAACACATAAGGAAGCAGAAATGGAGGAAACGGGGCTATAACTCATGAAACGACTGGCCGAATCGTTACAGAAATCCATTTTCCATTGGTGGTGGAATGGGATTGAACAGTTTTATTAGCGAGTCTCAAGTATCTCCCGCTTTAACCTTAGTTGCGATCTCTAATTAGTGGCTTCTTCAAACAAATTATATCACTTAATTATTTGTGGAAGCTTCCTCGATGTGTTTTATCCTATGCAACATGCAGAATTTTTCCGGCCATTAACATTTGAACTAGAAAACTTTGGTTTTCATTCATGCGTTAGATGACTGTTGTTAACTTAGACCTGAACAAACAAAGTCCATGTAAAGATTCCTAAACAAGAAAAATAACTGCAATTACATATGCCTCTACAATATTTTTTGCTCATAATTGATATAGCTCTATAATATTCATTTGACCTTGGAAATGATGCTCTTTGCGCCATCGTTCTATTTAGTTTTCTTCAATAAATTTCTATTGGGAAGTAGTTTGAACTTCCATCGCATTTTGGCTCGATACTTTCTATTACACTAAAATTGAAATGAGACTCGTTATTTATTTTTGGAATAGTTACCTCATATACCAAAGGTTGATATCTTATTTATTTTAAATAAATACTATTTTAAAAAATTATATTCCATAGCTACCTTTTGATTTTTATAGCCAAATATCTATTTATGGTCATCTCCTACCCTTAAGCCATAAAATATGCTTTGTATTATTTTTCTTTTTCATTTTTTTAGATTTTTCTCACCCTCTTTCTCTCTCAAACCCAGTCTTTCTCCATGAATACAACCATGATTCTCCACTGATTCATCTCCATTGTCGAATGAAATTAGAAGTCATGAGTGGTATCATAGCGGTCATGAATAGAATAACGGTTGGTTCGGAAGTTTCCCAATGAGCAGAAATCATCAATATCACATTTAGCTTTTGATTTAAATTTCTTTATCTAAAGCCTTTTACGAAGTGTCTGGCGGGCAAAGACTCATCTATGGAAAGCACATGGAACCATGTGATATGAAGAACGTCTCCTTCAATTTCAAAGGCAAACCAATTCACTCTCTAAATTAAGTTTTGAATAAGTGAATTTGTCTTCGGTCAATGGGCTTGTTATTGGGTACCCAGAGTTGTTTTTGTACGTCGGTGCGTGTCCTCATGAAAATTAGAGTTTGTTTTTGAACAAAGACGGCGGAGTATGGGGCTGAGCAACTTGATATTTTGTTAGTATATTTCAATATTTTTTCAACATATCACGCTGTATTTTCATGTATTTCATTGTATTCATTGTTTTTTTATTTATTATAATTCAATGTATCTCGTTGTATTCCATGTATTTCATTGTTTTCACTGTCTTTTTTCCATTGTATTTATATGGATCCCCTTGTATTCTATGTATTTCATTATATTCACCGTTTTGCTATATGCCATGATATTTTTTTCAATTAATATAATTTATGTATTCAGATGTATTATATAATTTCTCTGAAGATTGCTATATTTTTGGGGTATTTTTCGATTGATAATTTTTTTTATAACTGGAAATACAAATTTTGTGTATTATAATTGAGTTTGTTGAATTATATGAGGAGTCTATTATATTAATTGACTCACTTTCCATTTAAAAATAGTGTAAGTCGAATTCAATAATTTGTCCAGCTGTAATCCCATGTTTCATGCGATGAATACAATCGAATACACTCGAATACAACAACTGATTTGCTGGACTTCCCTGATTCACGCCTACTTTTGCTACTGTATTCATCTAATACATCTTATAACAACATAAAACGTATCTACAATCCGTAATATAGCAAATGGTATCTATAGATAGCTAATTATCACTAAAAAATTGTGTTTTATAAAAATTTCTTTTTATTTTTTAGTTTCTAATGATAGGATATGAATTATTATAAAGGATCAAGAGCCAGCTTTTTCTTATGTTAAGCATATTCCTTCTCCAAGGAAAACTTAGTATCACCGGCTAATAGGGACGTACGCAGAATTTTTTTTCTAAATGGTGTTGACATTTAAATAGAATAAATTTTAAGAATATTATATTAAAAAGAAAATAAAAAAAATAATTTGCAGAAATTGCAATTTTGCAGAGGAAGCTGAGTACTTTTTTTAAAATTAGCATTTTGAGTTGGCTGAAATAATTCATTCTAAAAAACTAGGAGTTTTGTTTTCATCTCAAGTGGCATATCTATCTTTAGTTCATTGGTTTAGTTATTGTATTACAGTTTTAAGAGGTTATAGTTTCAATACTCGTCAATTTCTTGTATTTCAAAAACTAGCACAAAGCTGTATTACAGTTTTACGAGGTTAAAGGTTCAATACTTGCCAATTTCTTGTGTTTCAAAAACTAGCACAACAAGGCAGGATGAGGTTCGAACCCTCGACCTTCGGTGAAAACCTGAGAGGCCTAACCATTGAACCAATAAGCCCAAACAGTTTAATGGCGTCATTTTAGTTCTTATATTATTCCCTTCGTTTCAATTTAGATAAGGAATTTTGACTCGACACAGAGTTTAAGAAAAAAAGAAGACTTCAAAAATTTATGATCGTAAAAGCTTAAGGGGTAAAAGCTCTGTGGGGCCATGACATTTGTGTAACTATAAAAACTTCTCATTAAGGGTAAAATGAGTAAAATGAAGAGTTTAAAGTTGAATTATTTTCAAATTTAAAAATGTGATATTTATTTTCGAACAAACTAAAAAGGAAAGTACCTCGTCTAATTTAAAACGGATTGAGTATGAAACTTTCCAACCAAGCGGTGTCGTTTGCGTAAAGTAGATCCGCCCCTGCCTGCTAAAAGACAAAAGTGTTTCTAAGTAGATGTATCATGTATGTCAGTATGTCTATTCAATGTATTCATCACACAAGTATCTGGATGCATACTGTAAGTAGGGGTGTTCATGGTTCGGTTTGGATCGGTTTTTCCCTAAAAAGAAACCAAACCAAGTAAGTCGGTTTTTCAAATATTAGAACCAAACCAAACCAATTAAGTTGGTTTTTCTCAATCCGGTTTATATCGATTTTTCGATTTTTTCTTAAATATATGACATACACTACTAAATACATATTCTGGCGACCGCATTTTCAATGTAACACTATCAAATCAATTGTCCTTTAAGAAATCTATTATTTACCAAGATATATTGATGATAATTAAATCAAATAGTGATGGATAATTTAAAGACTTAATTAAAAATATATTATTTTTAAAATGAAATGGATTCTTACACTAAACAAAAGAAAACTACCAATCAAACTAGAATGTCAAGGTAAAGAACTATATTAAAAGTGCAAACTATTAACATTTACCATAAAAATTTCAAAACTTTGTATAACAATATACATATATATACGTGTAATAATAAATTTGAAATAGCTACTCCTATAGTCGGTTTGGTTCGTTTTTTTTTCCGATTAAAACCAAAACCGAACCCAAATCAAATTTGATCGGTTTTTAAAATTCAAAACCAAAACCAAACCAAACCAAAAAGTATCGATCTTTTTTGGTCGGTTTGATTTGGTTTTCGGTTTGGTACGGTTTTTCGGATTTTTATGAACACCCCTAACCGTAAGTAAGCAATTTTTGACCTTTCACAATTTCACCCTTACATATTTATATACAACGAGGTTTTCTTTCTCCCCTTTCTTGTGTAAATAATATTTTCTTGTTGTTTTTCGATTTGCCTCCTTATATATATATATATATATATATATATATATATATATATATATATATATATATATATATATATATATATATATATATATATATATATATATATATCCTTTTTGAATTGTGTGATATCATTTTCAAAATGAAACATATATATTTTGTGTGACTATAAATTATTGCATAAAGATAAATTATTTCCAAATAGGAAAAGAAGTTATTCTTTTTTGCACGGACTAAAAATAAAATAGGTCCACATAGATTGAAACGGATGAAGGATTAAAGTTGTACTTTCTTTTAAGCCCCATAAAGCTTCTGGCCGGTTGGTCTACATCTTCTATTTTATCAAAGATATTGAAACATAATTGGTAATTTTGTCATCAAGATCTGTCACGAAGTCTTTCCCAACTATACAATTCCTAATGGTATAAATACTAGTACCAAAAATCAGCAATGCTAACAACGTAAAAAAATTTCAGGCATTAGTCTCTGCAATACTATATATAAGATAATTACTAAAATATTTGCTAATCGCTTAAAAAGTACAATATCGAATATACTGGGTTGTTGTTGTTGTTAAAAAGTACAATATCATTATTTCTTGTCAAGTTAGTTTCCTGTAAAATAAAAGAGATTGTGGTAATGCCATTATCTGTCACGACCTCAGTTCGCCCTTCGTGAACTATCGGGACGACACCTAGTCTCTACGACTAGGTAAGCCTAACAAATGTGGAAAGAAAGTAATTAAAAATCGAGATAACAAAGTTAAACAATGTTTAAGATGCCACCTGACATATAACTGTACAAGAATCTCAATCTAACACGCCCAAATCCGGAACCCCATGAATCACATTTTAAAAGATTACATAATAAGCTCTAACTCCAAAAATGTCTACCAACAAGGAAAATACAGAAAAAGACTATGCTAGTACTGAGAATAGAAAGGGACTCTTCGGTCTGCGGACGCGACAGATATACCTCGGAATCTATACAAAGTGCCTCGCCTCAAGCGTGATAAGATTGAGTGAAAGTACCTGGATCTGCACATGAAAAATATGCGCATGATGGTCATGAGTACACCACATCGTGTACTCAGTAAGTGCCAAGTCTAACCTTGGTCGAGTAGTGACGAGAAAGTTCAGGCCCTACTGAGGTTAAAGGAAATACAAGATATAACAGCGCAGAATAAGACAGTATACTTAAGTGCAACAGTAAGAAGTAACACATGATAAAAGAACAACAACAACTTTAACAGAGATAAAATAATCACGGAAATAAATACAGCTCAACACAGAGATAACAACCGGGAGATCTCCCAGGACACCGTCCTGTAGTCCCCAAATATAAATATCCAATGGATCTCCTAGGTGCAATCCCGTAGTCCAACTCATAATACGCGGGGATCTACCAAAAATTCCGATCCGTAGTCCCAAATGTAAATACTCAGTACTGGAGGAATCTACCGGGTGTAGTCACATAGTTTCAATGTAAAAGTGCAAGAGGATCTTCCGGAATACAAATTCGTAGTCCCAAAGTAAACATACAACAGCAACACAAAATAATACTCAATTCAATTGAAATTTCCATACCAAAGTAAAATAAGTATTTCTAGCCTAGCATGCTGCACATAATCCAAATGAGGCATTTGAGCAAGTAAGATAATTAAGTCAACTAAACATGCTTTCCTAGGCTAATAGCAGGCTTAAATTACACACGACATGAACAGGAAAAAGGAAATCACATTTATAGTTACTTAAAGAAAGTATATTTTCAACAATTAGCACAAGTACGCACTTGTTACCCCACGTACAAGGCATTTCAATTATCAACAAACCAAATCCTAAGGGGAGTTCCCCCACATAAGATTAGGCAAACCACTTACCTCGAACCGACTCAAAATCAACCCGAAACCATACTTTTGCCACGAGTACTCGACTCCAAATAGTCCAAATCTATTCAATTCAATTGCATAATGTAAATAACATTTCAAGTAACTGATTATACAAATAAATTCTAAGGTAATACGTAAAATTAAGTAAAATAACCAAAATGCCCTTCGGGCCCACATCTCGGATTTGGGTAAAATTTATAAATTCGGGATCCTCACACTCTCACGAGTTCAGCCATACCAAGAGTACCAAAATCGGACCTCAAATGGTCCCTCAAATCACCACTCAAACTCTCCAATTAACGAAGCCCTAGTTTCTTCAATATTTACCCACAATTTTCATAAATTTCAAGCCTAATAAATGAACTAACACCATAGGAACGAGTTTTAGGAACATGGGACCTTACCTCAATGAATCCCTCTGAAAATCCCCCTTTAAAATGCTCTTCAAAGCTTCTTTCCGTTTGAAAAGAGGTGAAAAATAGCTAAAATTCGCGAAGGGTGAAATATATATGTTCTAACCCAGCAAAACTGCATCTACGGTCTAATTACCGCTTCTGCGGCCAAAACTACAACACCTGGGAATTTTCACTTAACGGTCAGGACTGCACCTGCGGTCACACTATCGCACATGCACCATCAGAGATGCATCCTTAAGTCCGTTCCTGCGGCTCCGCCTGACTCCCTCTTGGCCGCTTCTGCGGCATGCTTCCGCATCTGCGAGAGTCGTACCTGCAGCTTCCCAACCTCAGATGTGGTTGTGACAACAGCTATAAATTTCAACTGCAACTCCCAATTTCCTAACTTTCCGTCAACCAAAATCGAGTTGAGAACACTGATCCCAATCCTTGTGATGAAATTTGCTCCAAAAATCGCTACATTCCGAAGTCCATAGCTCAATATGTGATAAAAATAGCCAACCCTTGAACTTATAACATCCTGCTCAGAAATTCCGCATTTGCGGACACTTAACCCATCTGCGGAGTCGCAAAAGCGACAAAAATTCCGCTTCTAACGTAAAACACTAAAACTGGGCCTCCGCTTCTGTGATCCATACCATGCATCTGTGCAACTGCAGGTGCGGAAAAGCCCATCGCACCTGCGCAACATTCGCTTCCGCGCCTAACATCCTGCTTCTGCAACCATACAAGTGCGGGAGAATCTTCTCACCTGCGACTCCAGCTAACCATCCCAAATTTCGCTTTTGCGATGAATTGTCCGCATCTTCGAACTCGCATCTGCGCCCATACTTCCGCATATGCGGAAACACCAGAACCAACAATGATACACCTTAGCCACAATTTCCAAAATGCTCAGAAATTACTCCGAAACTCACTCGAGCCCCTCGGGACTCCATCTAATCATACCCACAAATCACATAACATAATACAGACCTACTCGAGTCCTCAAAACACACATAAGAACAACAAAATGACAAATCACACCTCAATTCAAAATTATTGAACTTTGAAAAACCGACGTGAAACCTATTAAATCATGCTGATTGACCTCAAATTTTACATATAAGTCACATTTAACATTACGGACCTGCTCTAACTTTCGTAATTAAAATCTGACCCCGGTATCATAAAGTCCACTCCCGATCAAACTTTCCAAAAATTTCAATCTTTTCCATTTCAAGCCAAATTCTACCCCGGACCCCCAAATCACAATCCAGACGCACTCATAAGTCCAAAATCACCCAACAAAGCTAACGGAACCATCAGAACTCTAATCCGAAGCAAAATACTAAAAAGTCAAACTTGGTCAAACTTTTCAAATTTAAAGGTTCTAGCTGAGAATCATTCTTCCAAATCCATTCCAAATTACTTGAAAACTAAAACCGACGCTTCACATAAGTCACAATACATCGTACGAAGCTACTCATGCCCTCAAACAACCGAGTGGAGTTCAAATGCTCAAAACGACCGGTCGGGTCGTTACATTCTCCCCTACTTAAACATACGTTCATCCTCGAACGTGCTAAGAGTTGTTTCAAAAGCCATCAAATAACCGTGTAACCTCACTATGCACATACTCGAGGGTGATCCCACGTCACCCTATCCCGTATAGGTATGATAACAGAACATGACTGAAATTTCTTAATCCAACCTAGTCCATAAGCCTTAGAACCAAAATTTTCACATCCATAATTTTTCATAAAATTAGAATCTCGTATTTACACACTGTATAAGTCTAAACAAGCCGTATCAAGCCATATCCGTAACCCAAGATTAAATCACATGATATACCACATAACTCAAGCACTCACAGCGATAATTTATAACTCAAATTCCCCCACTCCACTCTCATATATATGAATTCATCAAGTGTATATTACTTTAAAATACAATATCCATAAGGAATATGAATTAAATTAAGAGTTATAACTCATCCTCTCAGTTAATAGCAGTCAAACACTCTTTTTTAGTACTTTAGTGCTAATATAAACTTGTTATTACCCATATGAACCTACTTCATGGGGTCTCCAATTACATAGGTTGGGTTACCATCTCTATTGACAACATGTCGTTCTTAACCCTATCTCTTTTGAGGTTTGAGAAATTAATTTTCTTCCCACAGGTTTAGTCAGAGGATCGACCAAATTTATTTCTGACTTTACATAGTTAATGGAAATTATTCCATCTCTTAACAATTGTTTAATGACATCATGTCTCAATTTCATGTGTCTACTTTTACAATTATAAGATTTATTCTTTGCAATAGCTATTGCCGCCTGAGTCTCCAAGGTAGATCTCTTCTCTATCATCCTCTACAGGAGTATAAAAGGAAAATGCTTCTCGATCTGCACAAATATACCGAGTAGCCCCAGACTCTACCACCCATTCTTTTGCATGTGCTACAATATTTTCTTGAGAAATGACAGTTGCAATAATATCACCTCCTTCAGCTAAGTTAGCCTTAGGAGTATTAGTTTTTCTTTTGTCATTTTCTGTTCTGTACCTGCACTGTGAGGCATGATGGGCTGGCTTTTCACAAACAAAATCAGAGAGTTTTTTTTAAGTTTAGTATTTTTAGGCTTGTAACCTTGAGACTTATTCTCGTACCTTTTGCGGTTGTTGTTGTTGCTTTGCATAAGTTTGCTTTAAGAGTTGTCATCCTAGCTTTGGCAGATTCTTTTCTGTTGGAATCTTCAATTAGGATGTGGGTTACAATTTCCTCAATAGTGAAATTTCTCTATTTGTGCTTTATTTTTGTAGTCACTCCATGAGTCAGGCAGCTTCTCAATTAGCACTCCAACAGCAAACTTTTCTGGTAAAGATAACCCCTCGGCCTTCAAGTCTTCTAGCAATTTTTGATATTCGTTGATTTGCATGTTTATCTCTTTATCATCTCTCATGTGCCACTGATAAAATTTTTCTACTACAATTTTCTGTTTTGTAGCATCTTCAGTAGTGAATTTTTTAATTAAGGCTTCCCAGATAGCTTTTGCTTCTTTATAACTGCAATATGCGTCAAATCGTTCATTAAAAATAGTTTGCAATATGATATGATGTCATACCTTGTTGGCATGTTGCTATGATTTTACTATTTTATTATCAGCATCTGCACTAGGTTGTGGATACGGCAGTGCATGTGCAACCCCATGGACATCAAGCAGTGAGATTGGCTTGAGTCGTGACACATCTGTCACACCCCTTTTTTTATAACTTCACTTACCCTCTTAAATAAATAAAAAGATTTGTAAAGCTCAAAAGGGTTTTTAATTAAAAGTGACAAAATTGTGTTCAAAAGAAAATAACTCAGAGTCGCCACCTAACATTGGTTTCGGTGTGCCATGTCACCATTTTTAAAAAAAAAATAAATTTTATTTTAAAACATTTTGGACTCCAAACTAAGTCTGCACCAGAGATCCGGGTAAAGAGGTTCATTTGACTTGGAGAGAAGGTGTTAGACACTCCCCAAGTCCCGTAACTAGTACAGTTGCATACTTGATCTAGTCGGTGTTTAAAATATTCAAATTGAGCTAAAAACAAACACAAAAAAGAAAAAAAAATAATACACAAGAGGCTCAAGGTCGTTCCCGCCTAATAAAAAAAATCTGAAAATAAAAATAAACTAAAAGTAAAAATACTACGAGTTCCACTCTAGGCCTCCAAATACAAGTACTTCGGGGCATACCCTAGAAAATATATACAACTTATGCGGAGCATTCCCCGGATAATAAACTAAAAAAAATGTCCTCTTGCCTCGAAAATCTATATATTATTAAAAGGAGAGGAAAAAGCCCTCTCCTTAAGCCATGTGGCAGCTTCAGAAAAAGCCACATGGCATAATTATTTGTTAAATTAGTTATTGATTATTTTTTTTAATTTAAATATATCTAAAAAATAAAAATAATTAAAAAACTACCATATATATATATATATATACACACACACATACTTGGTTACTTTAATCACATGAATAAATATATATATCTTATAATTAATTAACTATAATAAAAAATAAAAATAAAAATATATAAAAAAAATAACTACCCATTCATATTGGGTGGAAGTAGTTTCAAGTTGGAGTTTTTAATTTTTTTTTAAAAAGCAAAAAAAAAGATATAAAAAACAAAAAAAAGAAGAAAAACTATCTATTCAAATCGGACGTAGTTTCAAATGTGAGTTTTAAAATAAAAAAACAAAATTAAAAAAATAATAAATGACCAATTATTAAATGATCAATTCAAATTGGGGAGTAGTCTTAAGTTGGAGTTTTAAAATTATTTGAAAATTAAAAAGCAAATATAAAGAAATAAATAAAACTTCAGAGAAAAATATTAAATAATGTAATATTCTAATGAAACTTTCTATTAACAATGTAGTAGTATTAAATATTGGAAGATATAATAAAGAAAAATACATAACAAAAAAGTTATTCGATCCGCTGCCTGTATAAGTCCCGTTAGTTTAACAAAGATTTTATTCACTAAAAATTAGATAATTATTAAGAACAACAAAATTTATTTATATATTATTAAAAGGAGAGGAAACAACCCTCTCCTTAAGCCAAGTGACAGCTTAAAAAAAAGTCACATGGCATTATTAGTTATTTAATTAATAATTAGTTATATATATCTAAAAACGNATATATATATATATATATATATATATATATATATATATATATAAATTGGTTACTTTAATTGAATTAATAAATATAGATTTCTTATAATCAACTATAATAAAAAAATAAAAATAAAAATATATAAAAAAGTAACTACCCATTCAAATTAGGTAGGAGTAGTTTCAAGTTGGAGTTTTAAAATTATTTTAAAATAAAAAAGCAAAAAAAAATCTATAAAAAATGAAAAAACAGAAGAAAAACTACCCATTCAAATCGGGGAGTAGTTTCAAGTTGGAGTTTTAAAATAATTTTAAAATAAAATTAGATATCTTATAATTTACTATAATAAAAAAAATAAAAATATAAATATATAAAAAAAATAACTACCCGTTCAAATTGAATGAGATTAGTTTCAAGTTGGAGTTTTTAAATTATTTTTAAATAAAAAAGCTATAAAAAATGAAAAAAAGAAAAGAAAAACTACCCATTCAAATCGGGGAGTAGTTTCAAGTTGGAGTTTTAAAATAATTTAAATATAAAAAACAATTAAAAAATTAATAAATTACCAATTCAAATTGGGGAGTAATTTTATGTTAGAGTTTTAAAATTATTTGAAAATAAAAAACGAAAATAAATAAATAAAAAAAACTTAAAGAGAAAAATATTAAATAACGTAATATGCTAATGAAACTTTCTATTTACAATGTAATAGTATTAAATATTGAAAGATATAATAAAGAAAAATACATAATAAAAACGTTATTCGATGCGCTACCTGTATAAGTCCCGTTAGTTTAACATATATTTTATTCACTAAAATTTAGACATATTATTAAGAGCAGCAGAATAAAATTTAAAATAAAAAAATATTTTAATATTAATGAATTATATATCTTCTCATATATTACAAAAAGAAAACGAATACGAAATATTATTTAATATAATAGAGAAAAATAGAACAAAAAGCTATTCACTGACTATATAAGTACCTTTGATTTAATGGAGATTTCATTATTGGGTATATCGTATTGACAAACAAGATGACAATTTAATTTTATTAAAGCAATACGATCTAATATGATCAAACAAGCCTAATCATAATTTAATTTAATTAATATTTTTTTAATATTAACCGCGCATCGCGCAGGTACGACTACTAGTAAAGTAAAAAAAACCTAAGATTGCCCACCCGAGTGTGGTTGGCCTAGCGATCAAAATAATAAGATAAAACTAAACAAATATCCATGTTCTAATTTCTTTCCTTAAGAAAAATGTTCAACCCCCACGCCTCATGTGTTGAAACAAAAATATGGACGTAATTCTAATTCCATTTTCGCTTCATTTCAAACTCAAGCCCAATTCTCAAATTAGCCTCATTGTCCACTACTTTCAACTGTATGATCAACCAATTAATTTGAGTCTTTTGTCGTCAAATTTAATTCTAAAGCGTTGAGCGTTTATCTCTAATGAAGCGTTAAACTCATTCCAGTCATTAAATCGATCCGAGCGTAGAACACAAATAATAAACAAGAGAACAAAAAAAAAGTAAGCAAATACCAACCAAATAGAGCAAGGATAAACTGATGAAACAATGAGGCTATAATATTAGGTAAAACAGAGTGTAAGAAAATGAGAAACAAACCTAAAAAATGAATCAGAAAATTAATTGTGAGGTAGCTTTGAACTCAGAAATATGACCAACCGCGAACGGAATTCGAATCGGCACCGGGGACTCATGAACGATGACTGAAAAATCTTTGGATTCCAAATTCAATCCGATACTCTAACGAACCCCATGATCACAGTAAAATTCGACACTAGAGGAGATCACCGATTTTTTTTCTTTTTTTCATTTTTAGTATTTGGAGTTGAAGACAATTGAAAATTGAATGAAAACCAAAATTTTCTAATCTCTGAAACTATTATTAAGATGTAGAATATTTTTTTTATATATCGAAAGCTAAAATGGAAAATCAGCGGAGAAGAGGGGGAAATCAGAAACCCAAAACACCCTCGTATTTGCTCTGCTTCTGCGTACTATTAGTGTGTGTGTGTGGGGTCGAGGGAGTCGGGGGTTGAGCTTGGTTCTCCTGTCGATGAAGAGATAAGGGGGCTTGGTGGGTGGTTGTCCGGCGGTATTGAGGCATGAGTGGAGCGGCTGGTTGGTTCTGTTGCGGCTGTGACAGACGAATAAGGTGAACGACTGGAGCTGTGGTAGTGTTGCTTCTGTTGAATTTGGCAAATACAGCAATCCCACATCGGTGGGAGACTTAAGTTGGGGGGGATTTTTCCCCTATAAAAGAAGGCCTAATGTTTAGGATTAAACACACCTCTCATTTGCCTTCTTATCTTCTTAAGGCATTTGTATCTTCTCTCTTTAGTATTATTTCACTTGTACTTTTGGAGTGAAATAAAATATTGGTTGTGTCCGAGGAGTAGGCAAAATTAGCCGAAC
>MU782486.1:109707-137555 GCA_026770625.1 Nicotiana glauca | reverse complement strand
GGTGGGTGGGGGGTTAGCGGTGGCGGCGTTGTGGAGGAGGGGCCGGTGCGACCGGTGTTGTTTTTTAGAGGAGGTGGGTGCGCAGCTGGTGTTGTTTTTTGGAGGATTAGGGTTTTGGTCTTGTGTCCCCTTTTTAGGTTTAGGCAGAAGATGAAGGGGGTTTATAATTTTTTAATTCCAAAAAGAAAATCTGACAGGGAATTGGGCATGGGTAAGGTGTATGGGCTTCAAATTTGGGCCTTAATATTGGGCTAAAAATAATTATCCAAATCTTAGTTAAATCTCTCTTAATATAAGATAAATATACTACATAATGCAAAAATTAATCTAATTAATTAAATTAAATTGTACATAAAATATAAAACTATTTTTGGTATTTTTCAAATATATTAAAATAATAATAGGATTAGACTAAAGTCATCGCAAAGTTAAAATAATTCTACTACCAAAAGCACTAATATCCTCGAAAATAAAGTGGAACTATTTTTGTATTTTTGAAATTTATGAAAGGTAGATAAACTAAAAGTAACAAGATAAAATATCAATTACCTAAATAACAAAAAATATTTTTTTTGAAATTTTTATCTTTGTGACAAAATAGAGTAAAAGTCAAAACTAGTTGAAATAGTTATATTAGACCTAAACTGAATATTTAAATGCTAAAATATGTAAAATCCTGGGGAGGGTAAAAAATTGCATGTCTATAGCTGCCCCTCTTTGACTGGAAACACGAAGAGTTTTCAGACAAAGAAAGGCGAGACAGATTTTTTGACCCGACCCTTATTTAGAGAGACCAAAAATTAAAAGAAAGGAGAATGTGACCGAGCCCTGGTATCTAAGATGCCTACATATCCTTGGCTATAAAGGAATCAGGCCACGTGTAGTTTAGAAGTAGGAACAATGATGGAGTATATCGAGGTGGAGAGCCGATTGAGGTACTGTTCCGTCGAGGTTTCGGTCCGCGGTCCTGTTATTACATCAAAATCAAAAAAATGAAAAAGACTAACTAAGCCTGTCAGCTATGAGTTACAAAATTCCTATCTATAAGTCTTCTGAAGCTTGATCTTGAGTCTTGAATGGTTCTTCATGCAGACTTTAGATTTGAACCTTGACGCTTGCTAGCTGCAGGTGATAGTTCATTCTTCTTCAACTTTACGGATCACGACGGGATATGCGAAGCTCCTGACTCGGTCATGTCTTGAGCAATCCATATCTTATCTCTAATTCTGCATTTCGAATACTTCTTTTTTTTTATATTCTGAATTGAGACTATTTATGTTGGTTATCCCCGATTGTCGACTCGCATTCTTACCGCGAGCTTCTGTTACTTCTAACTTGAATTGAATTTTGGAATGATTTACTTCGTTCTCCAGGTGTGCACCTGCTACTGACTTAAAATTTGAAGTGACTTTGGAAAGAACTTCCTTATTCTCCAGGTAGGTGCCTGCAATCAAAACAACAAAACAAACAAAATTTTCTGCCCCAATTTGTACTAGGAAGATTTGTGAGTTGTTAGAAGAACTGTAAATCACCTATGCTATTGATGAAATGATGAGAGTAAAACTAAAGACTCAACTAGGATGTGCGTCTCCTAGGGATGAACTTAAACGATTCAAACTAGGAAGTGCATCTCCTAGGGAAGAAACTTGAATGAACCAAAAACTAGGACGTGCGTCTCCTAGGGGTAAAATCTCAATTTAGGAAGTGAGTTTCCTAAAACAAAATATCACCTGAAAGACCCAGACTAGGAAGTACATCTCCTAGGAGTAAAATCTTAATTTAGGAAGTGCGTCTCCTAAAATAAAAATATAACTTGAAAGACCCGGACTAGGAAATGCGTCTCCTAGGGGTAGAATCTCAATGTAGGAAGTGCTTCTCCTAAACCAAAATATAACCCGAAAGACCCAGACTAGGAAGTGTGTCTCCTAGGGTGAACTTAAATCACCCAAAACTAGGAAGTGCGTCTCCTAGGGAAAAAATCTCAATATAGGAAGTGCTTCTCCTAAACAGTAAAACCTGAAAAACCCAGACTATGAAGTGTGTCTCCTAGGGGTGAAACTTCAATGAATCAAACTAGTAAGTGCGTCTCCTAGGGATAAAACTTGAATGAACTAAACTAGTAAGTGCATCTTCTAGGGATAGAATCTCAATATAGGAAGTGCTTCTCCTAAATAGTAAAACCTGAAAAATTCAGTCTAGGAAGTGCGTCTCCTAGATATAAACTCAAATGACTCAAACTAGGAAGTGCGTCTCCTAGGAATGAACTTAAATGACCCAACACTAGGAAGTGCATCTCCTAGGGGTAAAATCTCAATTTAGGAAGTGCGTCTCCTAAAACAAAATATAACTTGAAAGACCGAGACTAGGAAGTGCGTCTTCTGGGGGTGAAACTTCAATGACTTAAACTAGGAAGTGCGTCTCCTAGGAATGAACTTAAATGATCCAAAACAAGAAAGTGCTTCTCCTAGGGGTAAAATCTCAATTTAGGAAATGCGTCTCCTAAAACAAAAATATAACCTGAAAGACCCATACTAGGAAGTACGTCTCCTAGGGGTGAAACTTGAATGAACCAAACTAGAAAGTGCGTCTCTTAGGGGTAAAATCAAAATTTAGGAAGTGCGTCCCCTAAAAAAATAACTTGAAAGACCTTGATTAGGACGTGCATCTCCTACGGGTGACACTTAAATGAACCAAACTAGGAAGTGCATCTCCTAGGGGTAAAATCTCAATTTAGAAAGTGCGTATCCTAAAAGAATAACTTGAAAGACCTTGATTAGGAAGTGCGTCTCCTAAGGGTGACAGTTGAATGAACCAAACTAGGAAGTGCGTCTCCTAGGGGTAAAATTTTAATTTATGAAGTGCGTCTCCTAAAAGAATAACTTGAAAGACCTTGATTAGGAAGTGCATCTCCTACGGGTGACACTTGAATGGACTGAACTAGGAAGTGGGTCTCCTCGGGGTGAAATCTAAATGACTCAAACTAGGAAGTGCATCTGCTAGGAATGAACCTCAATTTAGGAAGTGCGTCTCCTAAAAGTATATCCTGAAAAACCCAGACTAGGGAGTATGTCTCCTAGGGGTGGAACTTCAATGACTCAATCTAGGAAGTGCGTCTACTAGGAATGAACCTCAATTTAGGAAGTGCGTCCTCTAAAACAAAATATAACTTGAAAGACCCAAACTAGGAAACATGTATCCTAGGGGTGAAATTTCAATGACTCAAACAAGGAAGTGCATCTCCTAGGAATGAACCTCAATTTAAGAAGTGCGTCTGTTAAAAGTATATCCTAAAAACCCAGACTAGGAAGTGCGTCTCCTAGGGGTGGAACTTCAATGACTCAAACTAGGAAGTGCGTCTCCTAGGAATGAACCTAAATGACCCAAAATTAGGAAGTGCATCTTCTAGGGGCAATGTGTGATCTTCTCAATAGCCTTTGCGTAAGTAGAATTGGGGCATTGCACCTGAAAATTTCAAGCTTTATTATGAACATAGCCTTCATCCCTGTTTCAGACATAGAAAACTTGTGAGTTTAAAATACGGTAGTTAGTTTGTGGCCTTGACCTTGAGGGCGACTGCTTCTGCACTTGCCAAGATAACTTTAATTTCAAGTTAGAAGACCTTGCTTGTTATCGACTACCCATTTTCGTTCAACCCTTATCACAGAAAATACCTCCACTCCATTCGATCCCAATATCATCTATCTGTTGCATTTTGCTCATAAATTGACATTTACCGAACCTTTGAATTTTACATGAATCCCAAAGCATGTTGATTGTTACCAACTCAGTGCGCATACTGTTCTTTCCCGACTTATGCCACTTTGATGTGCTAGCCAAATCGTTTTGTGCAATTGGAAAGCTGGTAGCAAATTTCAAAGTCATTTCTCACTTATTCTGACCAAATAGACTCAAGAAGGGACTCAAACAAAACAAGAAGAACAAAATAAGGAGAAAAACAAGAATAATGGTATCTAACAAGAAAATATTTTTACCCAGGAAAAAGAACCAAGTAGAAACTATTCTTATTTGAAGGCCATCTCAACTAACCATGACATGCATTTTGGATTAAGCGGCCTGATATGTCAAGCGAGTATCTTCAACTCTTGTTATGCCTCTAAGTTGTGAAGCTGGGCTTCAGCGCTCCAATTGTCCTATTTGATCCACAATCTCAGTCGACTTGTAGTGCCCTAAGGGGTTTTCACCATTAAGACTCTCTCATTTTACTCTTTTTCTCAACTCGCCATCGCCTTACGGTGCCCATGAGGGTTTTCACTGATAAGACTCTATTATTTTATGATTTTCTCTCTTTATGGTGAGAACAAGGTATTACCCGTGATGCTGGAAGATCATACTTTTACCACACACTTGATTTGGCATCCTCAAAGATTGGTCGGAAGGTCTTTCTTTGGACTATAATGTAGGATTTTGGACAGGGTTAGAAAGAAAAGGTGGCATAAAGGCTCAAAATAATTTAAGATGAAAGGGTTTAAAATTACAATTTTTGGAATCAAATCTTAGGCCAAACTAAAACTTCTGCCCTAGTTTCTTGAAGATTGGGGACCTTTTTTTTTTTGGCTTTGATGAGATTTCTAAGAAAATCTGCCCCACTCTCGATTTCGGAGGATTATGAAATATTTTATTTGGTGTGACCGAACCGTAAGGCTGCCTATGTATCTTGAGGTGATAAGAATCAGGTCAAACGTAGTTCAAACACAAACTTGGTTTTATTTTCTTTCTTTCTTTTTCTCTTTTTCTTTCTTTTTTTTCTTTTTTTTCTCTTTTCCTCTTTTTTTTCTTCTTTTTTTCCTTTTTTTATTTCCTATTCTTTTCTTCTCTTTCTTCTCTTTTCTTCCTCTTATTTTCCAATTCTACTCCTGATTCTAAAAAAAGGGTATGAAATAAAATAAATAAGGCTCAAAATAGGTAACAAAGGATTAAAGTGTTTAGGCAGCAGAATAAAATGCCTTCGTCATATCAAACTTTAAAAATGCCAAGTACAACATGCAATTGAAGATAAGTAATAAAATCATACACAATATCTATTGATGGCATCAACACAAATAAAAAGTGCCAATGGGCCATATCTTTGTCCCAATGAACGACCCTTGCCAGTTCGAAGAAGACTTGACTCAATCTTATCTTGATGTAAAAGAATGCATTTTAACATTGACTAATCTATCTCACACTATTTGAGAGACATTCCCTTGTTGTATGCTCTCATCAACCTCTTGATTTTCCAAACTAACTACCTCAGTTTCACTCAATTCAATCTTCAGGTTATCTCAGAATGCATGAATCATTACTTGTTTCCTCAACTGCATCATTTTATCATATTCAAAAACGGTGTCATTGCTTCATGATTAGACTAACTTTCAAGACCAGCCTGAGAATTATGTGTGCATGTCAAGTCACTAGAGTCAACATGAAAAGAATTATAAAAGGAAAAGTGACCTAAACAAAAACTGACTATAATTAACAAAAAATAGGAGATTGCATAGATGGTGAAAAGGGTTTGAACAAAACAAGCAAAATAGACATGGGTTACAACCTTGGAACAATCCTAGATAACACTAGACGAGTTACTACCACTAAACGAACTAGGCAAAAAAATAAGAAGCAGAAGGGTTTGAGCCACAAGATAATATCCGGATTACAACCCTGAAATAACCCGAAAAATAGAAATGCCAACAAAATAAACCATCAGAACTCCTCCCTAGCTAGCCAAGAAATGAGTGTCTTTCCAATTACCGAGCTCGACATCTTAGCCACTGGGTTGCACATCAAAATTACTGGGACCTTCACCAATTTCAATATCATTAACTTCAGTCAGTAAGTTCCCAAGAGGATTCTCATACTCCCTATCACCACACATCTTCCCCACAAGTGTGCATTATCATGTGTAGGTAAAGGATTCTGTGCGATATTCTGGGTGTCATGTCCTGGACCACAATTATTCCTTCTTGAATTATTCTTTCTATTTCCCTTTTCAAAGCACGTCAATCTTCAATGCTATGGACATTAGAGTGGTACATGCACCGTACAATAGGATCAAAACCTTTTGCATATGGGTTCAGAGTATAGCCGAGGAGCGGCTCAATCAAGCCAGACTATTTTAACTTTTCAAAAAAGCTTGTGTAGGATTATCTGATTAGCGTGAAACTATTTCTTTGCCTTTGTTCCGCTGTATGCCCCTATTTCCTAGGGTTGTTGGGTGCTCGAAAATGTTGTGGAGGCGAAAGAGTATTATGCGGTACTGGTGCTTGCCATAAGGAGTGACCCAGTGGTTGAACAAATGACTAGATGTTGTTCAGAGGATAATACTAAGGTGGATTATGTAGAGCTCGAGGATAGGTTTGGGTTTGGGGTCAGGGTCGAGGCTGAGTATATTGATGAGGCGGACCTTTTGGGCCATGTCGTGATCCTGAGATAACCATGGCAACATTATCATGTTCGTTCTGATCCAGCAAGCTTCCTGTGTCGTTCTGAATTACTTGTATTGTGGCTTTTAAGGCATAATAGCTCATGATCTTGCTTGAATTCAGTCCCTCTTTCACCATTTCTCCCATCTTTACCATATCATTGAAAGGCTTACCAATGACTGAGATCAAATAGACGAAGTAAGTAGGCTCCAGGGCTTGAAGAAAGTATTCAACCATCTCATCTTCTTCCATCGGAGGATTGACCCGTGCAACTTGCTCCCTCCATAAGAACCCATATTCTCTAAAGCATTCACTAGGCTTCTTTTCTACCTTGGTCAGGGACAGGCGATCCGGGACAATGTCTTTGTTGTACTGAAAATGCCGAGCAAAGGCCTGAGCCAAATGGTCCCATGTGTACCACCTGCTGGCATCCTGGCGGGTAGAGCTGCCTCACTTAGACTATGGTTGAAGTACGCCATCAGTAATTTGTCTTTTCCCTCGGCGCCTCTCATTTTACTGCAGTAAACTCTCAGATGGGCCACAGGATCTCCATGTCTATCGTACAGGTCAAACTTAGGCATCTTGAACCCAACGGGAAATTGGACATCAGGGAACAAACACAAATCCTTATAAGCTACACTCACATTGCTTTCTAACCCTTGCATATTTCTTAATAATTGCTCTAGATTCTTTACACTCCTAAATATCTCCTCTTGCTCCGCGTTCTTGGGTGGTTTATCAATTTCAACATGAGGCTCAAAATGAGGAGTGTAGGAGTAATGATCTGGGACTTTGAAGGTGGATTCTGAGGCATAGTATTGGGTATCTAGAGCTTGGAATGCAAGTTCATTAGAAGATCGATGGAGGGTAGCTCATGGAGGGGCTACAAAAATAGGAGTAGATGTATGCGATTGTTTTGGCTGGTGGAGCATGGAAAGTTTGGGAGGAAGTGCCAGGGTAATTGTGGTAAGGGGTAAAGCCCGGTGCATGTTGAGAGAAAAGATCAAAGGTAGTGGGAACCTGGGCTTGTGATAGTGGTTGGATAATTGCAGGGTTTTCAGTGTAGTTCGTTGGGAATGAAGGTGGACGATGTCCCCTGATTCAAGACTGATACATTCCAGCCCCCCAACGTTCATTCTCCAGCCCCCTCCCGCCTACTGCCCCCTTCCCTCCCACTCCGGCGACCCCCTCCCTCTGATGACCCCCTCCCACTCCAGCAACCCCAGTAAGTTCTCTCTCTCCTCTCCTCTCTCCTCTCTTCTCTCTATACACTATCTCCCAATCTAGCCCCCGCCCCTCCTGTGGTTCCCCCACCCCTAACTCCGGCGACCACCTCCTAACTCCGGCGACCCCCCTCCGGCGAGCAGTAAGTACTTCTTCTCATTTTGTTTATTTTGACTTAGCTAACAGATTAGTTCTATTAGTTCACATTATTTTTGTTAAAATTTTGTTAAGAATTATTAAAATATTGTAGTTCACATTTATTTAGTTATCTACTGCTATTTTAATAATTTTAATAATTTGTTCATTTTCCCAAAAAATTTTCAATGAGAGCAGAAATTTCAAATTAAATTAAATTTCTGTTACTTACGTTGAAGTCTAGCTTCATTTCCCTTGTTACTGTCAGGGCTACACCAGTGGTAGCGGTGACAGCCCTTTTTGGGTTTTTGGATCGGGGTATTTGCTGTGTTTTTCAGGGAAATTCTCAAAGTTGTTAGAGAAAAGTTAGACCCACGAGCACTAGCAAAGAAGAGCAACCTGGACGAGCGTCACCAAAGAGCAGTGGGTAGCGGGGAGTTAGCGTGCAACTACATCGAGTACAACAATTCAACACAGGTTTGGTCCTCGGGACTTGTTACCTCCCATTCTACTGTTCCTCCTTTGGTGTTAGCTAAATTGTTGTTACTTTAGTTTGCAATAGTTCGATCATTCAACTAGTGTAATTGCAGTTACATGTTTCCTCTAGTTTGACTCGTTATCCGTTAAGCACTAGCAACTATTCTTTAGATTTATTGTAGGAGTAGTGGCTGTAGTCTGGAATGATAGATTAAGGGCATGTCCGCGGGTGGGGCAGAGTGGGGGGCCGGGTTCAGGGAGTGGGATGGGAGGCAGGGGACGTATAGGGGGCAAAGGAGCATATAGGTTGAGAATCGGGACATGGAACATAGGTTCGCTAACGACTAAGTCTATAGAGTTGGCGAAGATCCTTCAGAAGAGGAAGATTAATATAGCGTGTGTCCATAAGACTAGGTGGGTCGGAACAAGGGCGGTAAATGCGGATGGGTATAAGTTGTGGTACTCTGGAGTCATGAGGGGTAAGAATGGAGTGGGGATCTTGGTTGATAGCCATCTTAGAGAGTCGGTGGTAGAGGTCAGGCGGGTGAATGATAGACTAATGACTATTAAATTGGTGGTGGGTGACTGTACTTTAAATGTTGTTATTGCGTACGCGCCACAAGTAGGCTTGGATGAGGAGATTAAAAGGCAATTTTGGGAGGGGTTGGACGGCATCGTTCGTAGTATTCCGCCTTCCGAGTGGTTATTCATAGGAGGAGATTTTAATGGTCATATTGGGTCATCTGCAGGTGGTTATACTGAGGTACATGGCGGCTTTGGTTTTGGGGAGCGAAATGGAGGGGGCACTTCGCTGTTGGACTTTGCCAAGGCATTCGATTTAGACATTGCGAACTCAAGTTTTCCGAAGCGGGAGAAACATTTGGTTACTTACCAAAGCTCGGTGGTAAAGACTCAGATTGACTATGTCCTCCTCAGAAGAAGCGATAAAAGGTGGTGCGTGGATTGCAAAGTTATTCCAGGGGTGACCCTTGCAACACAACATAGGCTTTTAGTGATGGACTTTGGCATTATGATAAGGAGGAATAAGAGGTCAATACGAGGCCACCCGGGGATTAGGTGGGGTGCCTTGACTAAGGATAAAGCTCAGGAGCTGGAAGGAAAGTTATCGGAAATGGGAGCCTGGAGAAGTATTGGGGACGCAAACACTATGTGGTCGATGACAGCTGACTGTATAAGGAAGGCGGTGAGAGATGTACTAGGGTTAGCTTCTGGCCACTCCGGTGGCCATAATGGAGCTTCTGGCCACTCCGGCAGCTTACCTACGGTTAGTAGGGATCACTAGCGAGGAGTAGAAGAGAGCAAACAGGGAGAGATATAAGGTAGCTAGGAAGGAGGCGAAGATGGCAGTAACGGAGGCTAAGACGACAACATTTGCTCGTCTGTATGAGGAACTAGGTAACAAAGGCGGGGAGAAGAAGTTATTCCGACTCGCTAAGCTGAGAGAGAGGGCGGTTCGAGATCTGGACCAGGTGAGGTGCATAAAAGATGAGGACGATAAATTTTTGATGAGGAATGACCAGATTAAGAGGAGATGGAAGACCTACTTTCATAAACTTCTAAATGAAGAAGGGGATCATGATATTGTACTAGGTGGACTGAGGGACGCCGACATCCCCCATGAATTAAGTTATTGTAGGTTCATTGAGGTCGATGATGTCATCGAGGCAATGCGTAAGATGAGGGGGGTAGAGCTACCGGGACAGACGAAATTCCGATTGAACTTTGGATGTGTGTGGGTAGCGCAGGATTGGAATGGCTTACTGGGCTGTATAATGTGATACTCAAGACTAATATGATGCCTGATGAGTGGAGGTGGAGTACAATGGTTCCGTTGTATAAGAACAAAGGCGATATTCAGAGCTGTAACAACTATAGAGGTATCAAATTACTGAGTCATACCATGAAAATCCGGGAGAGAGTGGTAGAGATGAGAGTGCGAAGGACGCTGTCTATCTCAGACAACCAGTTCGGGTTTATGCCGGGGCGATCTACCACAGGAGCTATCCATCTTATTAGGAGGATGGCGAAACAGTACAGGGATAAGAAGAAGGATCTCCATATGGTGTTAATTGATTTAGAGAAAGCGTACGACAGGGTTCCTAGGGAGGTCTTATGGAACTGCTTAGAGGCTAAAGGGGTTCGGTAGCCTACATTAGGGTGATTAGAGACACGTATGAAGGAGCTAAGACTCGGGTTAGGACAGTAGGAGGCGATTCTGAGCATTTTCCAGTTGTTAGGGGTTGCACCAAGGGTCTGCACCCAGCCCTTTCCTATTTGCCCTGGTGATGGATTCTATAACGCATCATATTCAAGGGGAGGTGCCATGGTGCATGCTATTTGCTGATGATACAGTCCTAATTGACGAGACAGGTCACGGCGTCAACGAAAGGCTAAAGGTTTGGAGACATGCCCTTGATTCTAAAGGTTTCAGGTTGAGCAGGACGAAGACGGAATACCTCGAGTGCAAATTTGGGGCTGAGCCGACGGACGCAGGTGTGGAAGTGAGGCTTGACTCTCAAATCATCCCTAAGAGGAGTAGTTTCAGGTACCTTGGGTCAGTTATTCAGGGGATCGGAGAGATCGACGAGGATGTCACACACTGTATAGGGGTGGGTTGGATGAAGTGGAGGTTAGCAACGGGGGTCTTGTGTGACAAGAAAATTCCACCGTTACTAAAAGGTAAGTTTTATAAAGCAGTGGTTAGGCCTGCAATGCTGTATGGGACCGAGTGTTGGCCGGTTAAGAACTCACACACCCAGAAGATGAAAGTAGCAGAGATGAGGATGTTGAGGTGGATGTGCGGGCATACAAGGATAGATAAGATTAGGAATGAAGATATTCGAGAGAAGGTGGGGCAAAGATTAGGAATGAAGATATTCGAGAGAAGGTGGGTGTGGCCTCCATAGAGGACAAGATGCGGGAAGCAAGACTCAGATAGTTCGGGCACATTCAGAGGAGGGGCATTGACGCATCGGTGAGAAGGTGTGAGCGACTGGCTGTGGCGGGCATGAGGAGAGGTAGAGGGAGATCCAAGAAGTATTGGGGAGAGGTGGTAAGGCAGGACTTAGCGCGTCTTAGGATTACTGAGGACATGGCCCTTGATAGTGAATTGTAGAGGTCGAACATTAAAGTTGTAGGTTAGGGGGAAGCTGTGGATGTCTCTACAGTGCACTAGAGTGTGACTAGCTAGTCATGAGGTAATCTTAGGATGTTACCGATCAGCTACCGATACAGGGAGTTATCTGTTGGATATTAGTATAACTTTCATCTATTTCGTATTTCTTATATTTCTTATATTGCTGCTATTTTATTATTTTATGTTATGTTGTGTATTTTATGTTATTTTTATACGAGTCTATTGATATTACTAACTTATCGTCTCTTGTTGCTGTCTTGAGCCGTGGGTCTCCTGAAAACAGCCTCTCTGCCCCCCCGGGGTAGGGGTAAGGTCTGCGTACATATTACCCTCCCCAGACCCCACTAGTGGGATTATACTGGGTTATTGTTGTTATTGTTGTTGTTGTTGTTGTTGTTTCAACCTTTGGACCTCATCTTTCAATTCAGACTCCGACTCGGCAAATTCCCTCGACGGGTCAACAACCCCTGTGCCCAAGTCTTTGCCAGCCATGTCTACCTTGCGCTTTGACCTTGTATTGTACAGATGACTTGCCAAAGTGCGGCAAACTAACCACCCTCCTTTTATGATAACAATGAAACTAACAAATGAGAGCAAAATAAAGCCAACATGTTAGCATTAGAGCATTTATCAGATATAAATATTACATTGCGTGCAATGCCCTAGCAACAATTAACGATTCTAGAATGGCTTCGAGGGTCACAAGGTCATTTGGCATCATCCCAATTTAGTTCATTTCAATTTTCTCTTCTCTTTCTTTTCTAGTACTTCTTAGCTTTTCATTTTTTCCCCCTCTTTTCTTTCTGATTATCACTTTTTCTTTCCTCTCATTTCTCATGTCCCACAACTTCATTCTCTTTTTTTTCTTTTCTTTTTTATTTTTTATCTTTTTCTTTTCTTTTTTTAATGATGATTCGATCGAACCCTATATTGGTGCCTACGTATCCCGCCCCGAAAGACGAGAATCAAGTTCGCATAGTTCGGGAAGATTGGACATGGAAAGCTTTTAAAAAAAATACAACTAATTTGGAAAAACTATATTTTTGTCTTTTTGAAAAATGATGGAAAATGTAAAATCTTTTTGGATTTTCTTTTTCTCTTCTTTTTTTGATTTTTTGGAAAATGATAAGAAAATGCAAAATATTTTTAGATTTTTCATTTTCAAATTTTTTTTTTGGTTTTTTCTTGAAAAAGTTATGAAAGAAAAATATAACTGGGCCCTTCTTGCTTCATTTTTCACCCTTCTTTCCCAAACACCGGTCTGTCAAATAATCTTTTTTATCCTCAAAGATGCAACATGTATCACATAGAGATGATTGAATATCTTTTTGGGCCACAACCCCATTTTTTACAAAATTTGGATAGGCTTCCTACAAAGGGACACAGTGCCTGCGATCGAGCCCTACTAGGTGCAAATGACATGATGCAAATAAGAATGATCTAAAAGCTAATCTAAATTTGGGGTTCACTAACAAGGCAATTCGAGGCAGCACGTGGTCGATGGCGGCTGCTCTAGCTGTCTGCCCACTCCACGCTCCCATGCCACCCCCAAAGAATCGGGTGACTCACAAAAAGGTCGTGTACGCTCAAACGTACTCCGAAGGACTTGTTGTAGAAAAAAGATCCATGGTTATGTAGATGATGAGAATTATAAAGCGGTAAATACATAAGGAAAAGCAATGAACAAATAACCAACAAAATAGCAAATAAGACAAACAAAGCAAATAAACAAAGCAAATAAAGAAAACAAACACCTCAACCGAATATCCTAAAAGCCAACAAGATCAAGTATCAGCTCGAACCTGTAAGTCCCCAACAGAGTCGCCAGAGCTATCACACCCTTTTTTTTACAACTCCACTTACCCTTTTAAATAAATAAGAAGATTTGTAAAGCTCAAAAGGGGTTTTAATTAAAAAGTGGCAAAGTTGTGTTCAAAAGGAAATAACTCAGAGTCACCTCTAACATTGATTTCGGTGTGCCAGGTCACCATTTAAAAAAAATAATTTTTCTTTTAAAACACTTTGGACTCCAAACTAAGTCTGCACCAAAGATTCAGATAAGAGGGTTCATTTGACTTGGGGAGAAGGTGTTAGGCACCCCCTAAGTCTCGTAACTAGTACGGTTGCATACTTGATCTAGTCGGCTTTTAAAAAATTCAAATTGATCTAAAAGCAAATACACACAAAAAAAGAAAAACAACACACAAGAGGCTCGAGGTTGTTCCCACCTAATAAAAGAAATATGAAAATAAAAATACTACGAGTTCCACTATAGGCCTCAAAATACAAGTACTTCGGCGCTTACCCTGGAAAATATATACAACTTACGCGGGGCATTTCCCGGATAATAAACTAAAAGAAACGTCCTCTTACCTAAAAAATAAAATAAAGAAAACCTAAAATTTGTCTACCCGAGTGTGGTCGGCCTAAGGCATACTCCTAGCGATCAAAGCAATAAGATAAAACTAAACAAATACCCATGTTCTATTTTCTTTCCTTAAGAAAAATGTTCAACCCCCAGGACCCATGTGTTGAAACAAAAATACGTAATTCTAATTCCATTTTCACTTCATTTCAAACTCAAGCCCAATTCTCAAATTAGCCTCATTGTCCACTACTTTCAACTGTATGATCAACTAATTAATTTGATTCTTTTGTCGTCAAATTTAATTTTGAAGCGTTGAGCGTTTATCGCTAATGAAGCGCTGAAAACTCATTCCAGTCATTAAATCCATCAGAGCGTAGAACACAAATAACAATCAAGAGAACAAAAAAAAAAAAGGTAAACAAATACCAACCAAATAGAGCAAGGATAAACTAATGAAACAATGAGGCTATTATATTAGGCAAAACAAAGTGTAAGAAAATGAGAAACAAACCTCAAAAAATGAATCAGAAAATTAATTGTGAGGTAGCTTTTGAACTCAGAAATATGACGAACCGCGAATGGAATTCGAATCGGTACCGGGGACTCATGAATGATGATGATAGGCTATAATTTCATATTTTAGTCGCTTATTACACTCTAATTTACTGCACTTTAGTTGAGTTTGCGCTTTAATCGCTAGTGTTTTGTATTAATGGTGTGTTTTATGCCTTGTAGGAGTGATTTCGAGCTATATAAATGCTATGGAATGAATTTAAATGATTTGGATCTTTAAAGTCTGAGTAAAAGCTCAAGGAATTAAGCCGGGATCAGGTTCGGGGGTCAAATTTGATAATTAAGTATGAACGAAGACCCGAAAAGACATATTGCGCACTGTCTAGTAAAATAGACATAACGTTTTTCTCAATACTCCATTTGGGATCCATAATATATATTTGGAAAGCTAACTCAAAGGGCTACAACTTTAATGTTTTACATTTTTCCAAATTCCGAACGAAACAGGGTGAAAAACCGCAATTATGGTAGGACCGCGGTAGAACACCGTGGCAAAATATTACCAAAGATTCAGAGGACCTATTTGGCTGCGGTCCCGGCGTAATCGCGGTGGGACCGCGGCAGAACACATAAATTTCAGGGACCAAAGTGCAAAACACGGGATTTTAGCTCTAAACCCTATATTAAAGAAAGGAGGCCGGTCAAGAAGAAAAAGAGACATATTTTGGACACAAATTAGACCTAAAGAGGCAAGAACACATTGAGAGCAAGACGTGGAATTCTTCAACAAGTTTTTCCTTCCTCTTCCTATTTTTCATTGTTGGTTATGATTTTTAGTATTGTAGTTTTACTTACTATTATGAATAGCTAATTTATTTTTTAGGGTTTTGGTGAAACCCGTTGGGGATGATTTGGTTGTTATATTAATATAGTTTTGAATTGGTTGTTTATCTCTATTTGTTCAACTACGCTTTGATTGTGGTTAATTGAAAGGATCCTCCATTAGCCGTTCCTATTTATTATGTATCTTCTTGAGAGAGAGTGCATATTTAGGTAGTTGTTTGAACAACATAACTCCCGGAGTATGGACGAGAGTCATAACTGAGGGTTTAGAGGTTGGATTAGAGATAACGATACCTCGGATGCGATCTAAGTGAACTGTAATGCGAATCTAGCTAGCGTAGCTTGAGAGAGTACGTCTAGTAAATTATCATAATTGTTTGAGAGAGATTTATGATAGCTGGAGAGTTCATGATTGATAGAGGCAACTAAGTCACATCTATAAGAAATATACAATAAAGGAAATCAACAATGGGGGAAACCATTACCTTAGACCTTTATTTCAATTGTTTACAATTCAAGCATAGTTAGTTTTTTAACTGTTTATTTATTTTCAATCTTGTCTTCTTAGTGATATTAAACAGATACAACTAAGTCTTAGTTCTGTATGGGATTCGACATCGGACTTTTAGACCGGATAATATTTACAGCGACCGCTTATCCTTTTTAGGACTAGAGTTGGGCGTGATCAAATTTTGGCGCCGTTGACGGGGAACTAACGGTGAAGTTGTAGCTGTATATATTATTAGGGTTCAAGTTTAGATTTTTAATTTTGTTTTTTTTGTTTTTTTATTTTTATTTTATTATAACTATTAATTTGAGAAATATGACATCTTGGAATTATGGAAATTTAGGTATAGATAGTTTTACTATTGATCTCTATACATATTGTGAAGGAAACCACCCGTGGCAAAATTTTCAAAACATTCATAAGAGTGAGTTATGTGCACCAACTTAATCTCATTTGTGGAACGTGTATGATGTGTGTGGTTGTAAAAATGGTCACCTTCATGGTTGTGCTTATTTTTCTTATTTTCCCCAAACCCTTACTATGATGGTTCTACCTTTTCTTGTTAAGTTAATAGGAACAAAGAACCTGGGAATGCGAACCTGAAGGAGATCAAGGGTATGTTAAAGTACCTTATAGAACAAAACAATGAAAAACAATAGCAGATAGAAAGGCAAGAGGCAACTATTTACAAGTTGGAGGCTCAATTGAGTCAAGTGGTTGGAGCTTTTAATGCCCAACTGTAAGGCCCCGTAAAATTTTGTGCTTAAAACCTAGTAGCTCGTAGTGCCAAGATTCGAACATGTGTTAGGATTCGGACCTTTTTACTGATTTTGCACTTAAAAATCAAGAATTAAAATTTTCCAGAAAATTTCCATTATGCGGTCCAGAATGCGGTCGCAGATCAGGAATGCGGACCGCATTTCTGCTGCAGAGTTAACCAGTGAGTTAGTCGAAATTGAAGTTGAAATACGGTCTATTATGTGATCGCATAATCAATATGCGGACCACATAATCGTTGCATAAATTCCTCGAGGATTTGTGAAGGTCAATTCTGCGGTGCATTATACGACCGCAGAACAGAAATGCGGACCGCATTTCTGTCGCAAACCTAGGCAGAGAAGTCAGATTTTAGGAGCACTTCTGCGGTCCATTATGTGGACCACATTTCCACTCTGCGATCGCAGAGTGCGACCGCATACCCGACTCGGCTCCAGATTTTTTAATTTTTCAACCCGATCTCTTCTTCAATAAAATACCCCAACACTTCATTTTTACACATTTTCTGGATAAAACTAGAGAGAAGGAAGAGAGGGTTCTTGAGAGAGAAAGTCTCATCCTCGTCAACTGATTTTCCAAAGTCATTCAAGCCCGAAAAATTCCAACTACTTGTCTTCATCTCCACTCTTGAAGGTAAAATCCCCAACCCTTTTTCATTGATTTTAAAATTTAAATAAAAGGGGGAATTCTCATGAATTGATCCTTGAAAATGGAAGTTTGAATACACATGCATGTTCTGTAAAACCTAAAATCTAGTAAGAGTAATTAGGTGGGAGTAAATAATTGTGTAAAGGAGGGTTGATAACCTAAATACGTTCGGGTAGTGATTGTGAACTTTGATTCTAATAAATATGTATTATTTTGTGCACTAGATTGATATTGCCAGGCTTTTTGGTAAAGTTGGAAGTAGATATTAAAAGGGAATTTGGCTCCAGGTATGTATGACTAACTTTGATCTTTGTAGAATCGCCATGTTTGGTGTACGGATGTTTGGTATGTGATATCTACATGGCTTATTCATGAAAATTATTGTGATTTGTATGATTGTGATTGTTGTGGAATTCTTGTGATTGGTTTGATTGAGTGTTGTGGTAAGAGTTGAGAAACAAATTATGGAAGAAAATCGTGAATGATGCAACTGGAATAACTGTGATAACCACATCTATGGCTTATTGTGGGCAATTGTCGTTGTAATGCAAAGCACATGTGAGTTGTTGGATGTGAAGGAAAATAGTATTGATGGTTATGGAAATACTTGTAAATTTTTGTTGTTATTTCTTAAGAAGTGTTGTTGTTAATCCTTGTGAATTGTTGATTGTTGTTGTGTTGTTTGTGACTATACGGTGGAATCGGGTTGCACGCCGCAACACGAAGTTATAAGGTGTGGGTTGTGGTGATAAGGGTGGTCGAGATAATAAGGGCGGACGAGGTAATAAGGGTGGAAAAGTGATCGAAATCACTACTGAAATAAACATTTGAGCAAATTGTGAAATCATTGGTATGGAATTGTGGAAGGTGGAAAACATGAGAGATTGAAAACTTGTTTGGCTTGATTGTTTCTTTTCTTGTGCATTTGATTGTTGTTTCTATTACTATTACCTACTTGTATATGGCTTGAGTTTACTTGGAGCAAGTTTGTTCATACATACCAGTACAATTCAAGTGTACTGACGTCCCTTTTTGCCGAGGGCGCTACATTCGCATTATGATTGTAGGTGGATCCATAGCAAGTACTCCAGTCCACCGACTGTAGCTCTTCATCCCTTACCGCCTGCTGAATTGGTGAGCCCCTTTCCTTTCGGGGCCCTACGTGGCTTATGCCGCCTTTATTCTGGAGTCTTATTTTGGTATTTGTATAAGGTATAGCCGGAGCCTTGTTACCGACAAGTATGATATCATCCCTTTTCATGTTTAGAGGCTCCGTAGATGGGAAATGTGGGTCATGAACTTATGTAATACGTATCTTGCACATTGGGTTATGTAAAGTGTAAACCACGCTAAGAATCATGTACCACATGTATGTTTTGTAATAAAAAGGTGTTTTGATTGTAAATGGTTATTTCTCTTGGATAATAAGTAATAAAAAATACAGGGTAACACGTGGGGTAAGAGAGGCACTCAGGTCCGCTTGACTGGGGCTACCCGATCGAGCGCCGGTCATGTCCCTTGAATTTTGGGGCGTGACACCAACAAGCCAATATTGAGGATAGTAGCCAAAAAGAGCATGAATTGGAGGTGTTAATTGGGGAGGTCAGAGTAGAACATCAACAACCTAGCCAACTAGAATTTGAAGATGTCAATGTTGAAGAAGTGAGTCTAGAGTCAGCCAAGGACATTGAGGATACAAATTTTGTTGACTCTAGTATCATTGATGTTGAGGATGCTGAAAGTCCTGAAGTTCATGTGTGTGAGCGCAGTGGTCCTCACTCCAAACATTTTTCTACATTGTGCTTGGATGACAATATGAAAATAGAGTCATCCGAGCCGATTGAGAAGTCAAAGAATGAGGAACAAGGTGCCTATATTCTGGAATTTTTCTTGCCAGAAAGACAGGACTACATACCTAATCTAAAAGACAAGAAATGTATAATAGTACAATGGTTGCTTGGACCAATTATATTTGTTCCACCACCCCTGGAGCATAACCGAATACTTGAAGCCAAATTGGGGGCTCAATTCATAAGTTCAAGGTGGAGGCAAAAAGTGATTCGCGTCATGCCGCGACGTTAAATCAAGGTTGGGAGGCAACCCATATTTATTTTAAATTTAATTTAATTTATTTTATTCATTTATTATTTTTTATTATTGTATTATTCTTGTAGTTTTGATTTTTTTATTTTCTAGAAGCATGGAAAGCAAAGGTATTGGAAGGATGCACCAACAAATGAAATAGTTGGAACTAAGAGTGAGGTACCCGCATAAAGGACCAAGCTAGGAGAAGTCTGAGTACCCCATGAACTGCTAGTGCTTCGGCCTTTGGCCTACTAGGGAGTTTCTTTTACCCTCTTGTATATATGGATGTGCATTGGGGACAATGCACAATTTTAAGTGTGGGGTGAGGAGATTGTCTGGGTGACTTTTTATGCTACTTTAGCTATTTTTTTTAAAGATTGGACTTTTCCTGATGACGGATCTTCCAGACAATTTTCTTGAGGGAAGTAAGTCTAAAGAAAATACCAAATTTTTTTTGTTTTTTGTTTTAGGTAGTGTAGTAACTCCCCCTTGGTTTTTCTTTGGGCCACGGTTCTTTTCCAAGGGTTTTATTTGAACTGGGTGTAGTTAGTTTTTTTTGGGAATAGGAGCCATTGTGTTTTGTTTTGAAATGAAGCAATATCTCTTGACTTTGTTATGCCTTGAGAATAGTGAGTACTTTGGCTGTGGCGCTTATGTTCAGTTTTTGACTCGTGTATAAGTACCTTAAATTGTATTATCTTAACTTTGCTTAACTGCTTTGACTAGATTGTCTATGAATCCAATCCTGAGTGAGTTATGTGCCATGTGTGTGTAAGGTTTTGCGTTATTCAGTGCATTGCATTTGATGCCTAGAACTTGCTCTGTGTGTTTGCAAAGCGAAATAGTAGTGTTGTTCAGTCTTGGAAGTGATATAGGCGTTTTCTTGTTGAGCCAGATATGTATATTTTATCCACCTAATTGTTATGTATCGTAATTAACCTCTTTGAGCCTATAATCCTTTTTCTTTGGCAACCACATTACAAGCCTTACCCATTTGTTTGAATTAACCATCTATTTGAACCTTTTCACCTCTCATGAGCACTTGAATTGTTATGAACTTTGTAAAAGTTAAAGTGTGGGGTGGTTGGTTTGGCTTTTGAGTGGAACTAATTGAATAAGGAGAAATGTGCACTATTTTTTTAAAAAAAGGAAGAGCCACTTGAATTGAAAAAAAAAAATATAGTTGGATTGTTGTGAAAAAAAAAATTCCTTGATAAGTTGTGGCTCTTGACGTAAGTGTGCTTAAATACGATTGGGGTAATTTACATTGATGTGAAGGTGGAATGTTGGTTTGATATAAGTATGGGTTTGAATGTTAAAGTATATGTATTAAAGTGCTTAGGGAGGTGTAGTCACTCTTATATCTAAATGTATCCTACCCGTCCCGTAGCCTACATTACAACCAAATAAAGTCCTAATTGATCCTAGATTGAATGAGCTCGATTAGTGGAGTAGTACACTACGGGCAAGCTTATGGTGCATCTTTTGTGGTATATGAATGTTATTTCTGAGAGTGAGTGAATTCTTTCTATCTTGAGTTCCTAAGTGTTCTTAATTTTTTTTGCGTGAAACTACTCTCTTTTGTTGTGTGAGGGCTTTTAAAAAATTCAAATTGAGCTAAAAACAAACACACACCAAAAAAGAAAAACAACACACAAAAGGCTCGAGGTCGTTCCCACCTAATAAAAGAAATATGAAAATAAAAATACTACGAGTTCCACTATAGACCTCCAAATACAAGTACTTCGGGGCTTACCCCGAAAAATATATACAACTTACGCGGGGAATTTTTCGGATAATAAACTAAAAGAAACGTCCTCTTGCCTAAAAAATAAAATAAAGAAAACCTAAAATTTGCCTACCCGAGTATGGTCGGCCTAAGGCATACTCCTAGCAATCAAAGCTATATATTTTAAACGTTATGAAAAGGACGTCTCCTTTTCATTCAGGCGTAAAATAGGATCGATTGATCCGAGTAAACTTTTAGTCTGAGGGGTATTAATCGCGGTAGGATTTACAAGAGTATTGACCCTATTAAGATTTACGAGAGTATTGATCCCGATAAGATATTGAGTTTAAGGGAATATTGATCCCAAACAAATATATATCTTAGTAGATTTATCCTGAAGAGATATTTAATCTGTTTGGATTTGAATCCAAATTGGAGTAAATGAACATACTTCCAAGTAGAGAGGGATACATATCCGAAATAATATTTGAGATTTTTGTTTATATATACGGGATAATTAATTCCAGTTATAATACAATTAGCCATTAAGAAAGGCTTATATATTTAACTTGAATGGTCGTTGTTGGACCAAATATAAGTCACGTGTTTGTTCAAAGTGAACTTTATTCTAGTAGCTTATTTGCATATATTTATCTTGACTTAAATGTAAAACTCTCATTTTTACCATGGGATTCTTGACTAAGACATGGAGTTCTCGATCCTTTTTGTGTACATGCAGTAAATGTATTTTTGAAGAACTCATTTAACATTGTTTGAAGTGTTTATGCTTAATATGAGCAATACAACTAACTGAGTTAAGCTGGTAAATAGTATCGGAATACTCTTAGGAATTCTATCTCCCAAGGCAATCAATTGTTTGTATCACTTCTTATAATGTCAGGTCAAATTGACTAATCTTCAAGTATAAGTAATCTTCCTAGTATTTGAATTTTGAGGTATGAGAACTCAAACATTGTAATCATAATTTGATAATTTGCGGTTTAATAGTCCCCGATAGTATAGTTAGTTTCGATATTGAAGGACTTTCAAATGTTCAAGTTCCAACATGGGATGGTAACAAAGCTCTTTTTATCAAATATTTTGTATAGACGAGAACTACAGAGGTTCCAAAATATTGTCGAGGATCATTCCATATCTTGATTTGAGCTATTCATATTGACTTTGATGAGCTTTCGATTTAAAGCCTTATTACCAGAGTAATTTTTACTGCTTTCTTTATAAATTTCTCGCATCATATATTTTGTTTGTTTGGTCCATGTGGCATTTTAGCTTTTGGAGCCTTGAATATTCTCAAATATAATTCTCTTTCAAAAGGCAGTACGAGATGAGATACACTCAAAGTTATCGAGAGTATGCTAGTCTTTGGGTAAAGTCCCATTCTGCAAGTAATAAATGAATTTATTATGCCAATTTCAAATTAAATTAGTCAAGCTTACCTCATTTTCATTCGAATTGATGATAGATCAGGGATCGCCTAAATAAGAGATGGCTCGATCCCGAGACTGTTTAATCCGGAAATGATATTTCTCAATAAGAGCCCGGAGTTACTTTTAGAGTCAGTGATATCAGTAGTAGATCCGGGACTAGCACATCTGGCTTGATTTTCTTGGGCTGCATAGTTTTCTTGGATTTGATCAATCATTAAATTAATATTTTTGCTCTAAGTCCCCCAGCTAATTTCAAGCCCCATAGTATATGCGTCATACTCGGCTTTTTTAGTAATAAAATAACTTTTATAAATTATCTAACTACTTTCCTTGATATGCATTAAGCATTGTCTGTAACTCGAGAATTTTAGTACTTGTGGACCTAATTGTGTAGAAGGTCCAGATCCCGAGAATTATCCTAGAAATATCATCTACTTTCTTTTTAATTTTGGATAATATGTTTGAGCTAAGATTAATCATGAAATCTGCTAAACTTGTGATTTTATAGTCGTATGTGGCTGGTAAATAATACCATATTCACTAAGTTCGACTACTCATTTAGCTAGCCTTCCTGACAGTTCATGTCCATGCGAGATATTGCATAATAAAAATATAGTGACAACGGGAATTGAATGACATTGAAAATAAAGCCTTAGATTTAGGGCAGCTACAACTAATTCCAACTTATCAAAATGTAGATATGTAATTTCCGTATCTAAGAGAATTTTATAACAGATAGGCGAATGTGTACCTTTATCTTTTTGAATTAAAATTGTATTTATCGAGACATCCGAGACAATTTAGTGTACCAACAAACATCTTTCTCCTCGGAATTTCGAAAGTAATGATGCATTGTTGTTAGCTATCAAGTTCGAATGATTTAACTTTTCAGATTAAACCGATCTTTCAAAGTTCTGTAACTTTATCTTTTATTATTTGACTCTAGTTTCTTCTTTTGCTTGACCGAATTATACCGTGGGTCAATATTGAGCATATAAACCTTTACCTTCGGTGATATACCTGTTATAATAGCATGGAGGCAAGCAAGCAATTTTTGTTAGCATGTAAAATTTTAATCAACGTACCTTTAAATTTGGTGTCGAGTCTCGACCAACATAAACCTTCCTATTTGGGAAGTCAATGATAGTTTCTAGTTCTTCAGCATTTAACCTTGTGGATTCTAATGCCTTCAGTTCAATAATTTCTTCCGAAAATATTTGTATAATTGTCCAAGGTTATTAATGAACCTTCCTCCCACGTCGTCTATTCCATCCCGCATCTATCTCTTCTTTTTCAATTATTAGGTGTGGTATCTTTGTAAGCAATCTTGTGGGTGTTTTACCCCATGTTATTCCTAATATTCATTCTTCTCCTGTGGAATTTTGCAATGTAGCAAGGAAATTTCTTACATGTTCGGGTAGGTCCGGATCTTTTCCAGCCCGCAAAGAAAATCTCGTATCTCTTTTCTCGAACCTATTTTTTAGATTTTTGCGTTTAGATTTGGATCACCCATGAATCACATCCGTTTGATCACCGGACCTGTTTTTGACTTTCAATTGAATGAGTGTGTCTTCCTCTATTCGGAGCTTTGTATTATATCAAATTTAAATTTTACTCCTTAGTTCCGGGAAGGTTTGGCGTTATTCTTCTGACTCCTTCAATCGGATCCAGAATCACCTCAGTTTGATTTTTGAACTTGTTTTTGGATATCTTAGTAGTGTACTTGATTTGACTTACCTTGTCTTCTTCTGTTTAAATCCCGGTGCTATAACAGTTATGCATATCATTCTCGTAGGATAGTTAGGAATTCCCGGAGGTGTTCTATCCGCTACCTCTATTTCTTGATCTGTTTCTGTAAGGTTAGAACTAAATTTTACAAATTAAAATTATCTGGTGTATCTGAACCTCATGTTCCGAAACTATTTCGTACAAATCCGTTATAATCAGTTTTGGTACTAATAGTTGCGGTGCCAATATACCGATGTACATTCTCCATTTTCTCTGCTTGTTGCTTGCTTATCATTATCATAGCTATTCTTCCCTTTTTATTTTGCATGGTAAATCCATCTCCAATTTGGTTGTCCTCAATTGTGTTGATTGGCAAATTCTAGCCATCATGAAGGTTTAAACTGAAAACAAGCGAGTATTAATAAAAATTGTTACTATCTTTGGATGAATAGCAAATTTTCTTGAGTTCCCAGTAACGAAACCAAACTGTTTAACTCCAAAAATAGTTTTTAAGGTCAAAGCAATAATTTTATATGACAGGCCACAAGCAACCGATTCAATCCAAAAGATATAAATTTTCATTAATGCAACGTGATAGAGAAGTGAAAAATAAATTCAATGACAGATAATATAATAAAAATAAAGCAAAGAAGAAAGAATTATTATTGAATGATCCTTGATAGGATAATGAGCCGAACAGAGCTTGAAGGACCGAACTATGGCTAACTTGAGAGCAAGATGCTATGACTTACAATGTATAGAATTGTAGAGAAGAAAATTAGATTTTCTTCATGGTGGTAAAAGTATGTCTATTTATTGGGCTAAATCTAAGTAACTATTCTCCTTGAATTATGGGTCCATTATGAGCATTTACTCAATCCATCCATTATATTTTTGAAAGACTTGTAACAGCTGTGTAAATGCCAGAATTTCGTAACTGATAAGTCAATTTCGTAACTGTTAAGTCAATCCCGTGCCTGTTGAGTCAATCCCGTGCTTGTTGAGTCAATCTCGTGCCTGTTGAGTCAATCTTGTAATTGATTTCCTTGTTCTTACCGTTACAATTATTTATTGCATTTAATAATAATTGATTTGTAACTGATGGTGTAATGATGGTAAATCCCATATAATCTGGGATTAATTAATTCCTTCCTTATTTGTAATTATGAGATATTCTCCCGCACCTGATCCGAGCTATTTTATGATGATCAATTCCGAGGTTAACATGCACGGTACGAGTATGTTCGATCCTGAAGGTGTTTCACATATCATCTTTACATGTCATTCTTCACTTTTCTCCAAACTTTGCTGACACGTATCGCCATTGAATAGACCCACACGGCGGGTTTATTTTTCACTAATACACATCTGAATATATTAAGATGTATATTGATATATGAATAGAAATAATTAAGACTGTTTGATTTTTAACATCTAAATATATAAAATTTATCATTATTTGAAAATTAATAAACATAAAATTCAAATGAAATACTAAGTAAACTAATATTCTATCAATAAAATATATAATTTTTTAAAATGTGATAGTTGTTGGTGATGATGGAAAACGGGTGAATGTCAACTAAAAACGGTGGTTGGTGGTAGTTTTAGTTTATGATGGTGGTTCATGCTAGTAGCTAGTAATGATTGGTGTGGTGGCGATAATGATTTAGGATGGTGGTGGTGGATTGTGATAGTTAATAATGTCGGGTGGTGGTAGTAGTTGTGATTGAGGAAGGTAGTGGGTGGGTGGTGATAGGTTATAAAGATGGGTAGTGCCGACTGTGGTTGTTGATGGTGATGGGGTGGTCAGTTGTGGTAGTTGAGGCGGATGTGTGTTGATTGTGGCTTAGAATGATATATGGTGGTCGGAGTGGTGGGGATAGTGGGTGGTGATAGTCGATAATGGTGGCGGCTATGATTGAGGATGATAGTGACGTAGTGGTGGTGGAGGTGGTAGTGGTGATGGTTGAGTATGGTGGTGGTGGCATGGTGGTAGTTGATAATGGTAAGCGGTGATGTTAATTAATAATGAATATGTGATAGCATCTTAATGAAATTAAGTCTCTGTTATAGATCTTAATCATACAGACCTATCCAGACCCATTAAGTGGTTGTAAAGTAAAAAAACAAACACACTTAATAATTAAGATCTGAATAATTAAGATTCAGAGTTTTAAAAAAATACACTTAATGTCTGAGATCTGAATCCATTAAGTGCAAACAAATGAGGCCTTAATCATTATTTCGGCCTCATCCTCTTAATTAATTAAATATATATAGTTTCTTATTCTTTCTGTTATTTATTACTCCTACTCTATTCGATAAGATAACGGAAAAGGCCTAAAAATACCACTCAACTAACGGAAATGACTTATCTATGTTATCCGTTAAAAGGCCGGCCTATCCATGCCATTGCCGTTATACTTTTGGCCTATTCATGCCACTAACCTTATACTTTTGGCCTATTTATGCCATTGTTCACTAACATCCTAATTTTTTTATTTTTAAATAATAAAAATTAATTTTTCAACCCCACATTTTCCACGTGTCTTTATATTATTGATTCTTCTTTACTTGATCCTATATTTCTTTTAACTCTGATTATGTATAATTAACCATGCCCAATCCGATAAAATCCAACCATCTTTTAACCCAACCCCAAATTTCTTGTCACGACTCAAAATCCAACTAGTCGTAAAGGCACTTAACCCAACCCGTTAGGTAAGCCAATTAACAACTATCCAATTTAATGATTTTTTTTAGACAAATAAATGATAAAATAACTGAACCTTAATACATTTTCCAAGGACTGGTAGTACAAATCATTAGCTTTTAAGATTTAAATTTTTACAAAATGAATTGAAATACACACAACATCGGTTTTAAATAAATACAAATCATTGTTTAATTTGATTTGTAAAAATCACTCATTTGGTTTAAAACTGAACAATGATTTTTACAATGATTTGTATTTATTTGAAACCCAAATTGTGTTTATTTCAATTCATTTTGTAAAAATCTAAATCTTATTAGAAGTTCATGATTTGTATTGCCAGTCTTTGGAAAATGTATTAAGGTTTAGTTATTTTATCATTTATTTGTCTAAAAATAATCTCATTAAATTGGATAGCTGTTAATTGACTCACCTAGCGTGTTGGATTAGGTGTTATTACGACAAGTTGGATTTTGAGTCGTGACAAGAAATTTGGGGTTGGGTTAAAAGATGATTGGATTTTATCGGGTTGGGCATGATTAATTATACATAATCAGGGTTAAAAGAAATGTAGGGTCAAGTAAAGAAGAACCAATAATATAAAGACACGTGGCAAATGTGAGATTGAAAAATTATTTGGGCTGTTAGTGAACAATGACATAAATAGGCCAAAAGTATAAAGTTAGTAGCATGAATAGGCCAAAAGTATAATGGCAATGGATGGTCTACTTCACTCTGTAAAAATCTGCATTCTGAAGTCTTATGCCCGTGATCATTGTGAAACTCGCACCAATGATCTGGATTGCGCTTGTTTGGATTTGACCGCATCTCCTTCGGCCACCGTACCTTATCTCCCATGCTCCGCAGAACAGCTACGAGCTCAGAGGTGGTAACATTGAAATTGTACCCACCGAATTTTGCCTTCAAACTTCCATCATCATCACGTGGCTCTTGTCTGTTTCTATCATTTCTGAATCTTGAAGAAGAGCCAGATTCCCTGTTTCTTGATTTTTGATCATATCGTTGATTTTCTTGTTTTGTTCTTGAATCTTTTCATGCAGGTCCCAAATATG